>JAUYWH010000002.1:20107018-20132398 GCA_034779795.1 Ctenopoma multispine
ATAGGTTACAAGACACAGAAGCACTGAGTGAGTTACGTTGCCATGGTAATGGTTACACAGACACAGACAGTGTGTAACATAACAAACAGACACACACACACACACACACACACACACAGCAGCAGCACTTCATTGATGTGTTCTTATAACAGATATATTGAAGCTGAGAAATAGACACTGAGGAAGTATTAATAATAATATGCTACACTTTCTGCTCTTCAGCATGTTATTACTCAACAGTTACATGTGTTTTTTTTATAGTGAATTATTTAAATCCAAACATTCCGCTTGTGTGACACTTTGTGGATATTTGAAGCTTGACCTTTGACCACCCAAAAATAATCAGTTCATCACTGACTCCAGTTCGACAGTTGGAACTAATGTGAAGAAATTCCTTCAAATTGTTCTTAACATATCAAGCTCACAAGAATGGGCCACAAGAACTGAATGAACATGTCAGTGTGACCTTGACCATTGGCTACCAGAATCTAATCAGTTCATTGAGTCCAAGTTGACAGGATCAATTTGAGGAATTCCCTCCATGAGTTGTCTCCTTAGATGTTGTTACTGATGTTTACATGAATTATGAACTGCTATTACTGGCACAGAGGCATTAAAAAACACAAGTAAATAACCCCCACTAACTAAAACAGGCGTCAAAATGACCTTCATCACCTTCAAAACTGTCAACAGAAGCTGATTGAATATACTGGTAACTAGTATTTTGTACAAATAAAAATCTCAGGACTAGGAAGAGAAACTAGGACACCACCTTCAACACCTTTGTCACACAGCAAGGATAGGAAAGTGAGAGTTTGCTCAATTACCACCAGCTGCAGTGAAGAGGAAGGTCACATCCGATGAAGCACACAGTTTGCTACTGTCCATCAAATTCTGTACCTAAAAAGTGATACAGGTATGAGAATAAGTCAACCTAGAATATAAAAACTGCAAATTCAAAAGCAGCTGTGGTCAAAGTCATCACATCAAATCCACAGACTAAAATTTAGAGTATTTATTTCTACTTAGTATAAAAGATTAGGTTAGTTTTTACATTTTGTTTCTGGCACACTAAACCCTCTGTCCAAACAGACGGAGAGCCGATAATACAGCATGGAACCAAACACAATGAGCCTTTATTCACGGCAGAGATTCTGACGGTGCAAGAAAAGCACAGGTGGAGCTAATAATGTTCATTTCAGTGTCCCAGTAACTCAACGTGAACGATACCTAGATTGAAAGCAGTCATTAATAATGTTATTAATTAAACCTGTGGTTTTCTGTCACATGTCAAACAACATAGTGATCACTAAAAACATAGCAAAGACAAATACCTTAAAAGTGCTTTTTGTAAGTTGAGTAGATGTTGAAATATAAAGATGTTTTGGTCCTATGTGTTTCCTATGAAGCTTTATTTCTGTAGCTGGAGAGATTAGTTTTGCACCTGACCGCTGATTCAACGAATGCAGAAGAGATGCTTTTACTGATCAAAAATGATTAATAAGTTTCATACAATGCTAGTAAGTAAGCACAAATATTAATGGCTTATGCATCTTTTTGGAAAACCAGCTACTGCTCTGAGCAAACTCACTGTTCTCCAGAGGTTAGACCTCTTCTGCTCCTGTAATTCATTCCCTACTCGCTGATTGAACCGGACAAGTGTCGGACATGAAGCAGATAATACGCATCCACCGAAGGACATTATTTCAGACAGATCTGCCGGCTGCAAAATCAGCAGACTGAATTCTGCCCGCTCTTCGCTGATGGAGTCCGGCAGATTTAATTGAGCTGTTTAGTGCCTTCAAACTGGCAATATAATCCTGGTGTCAGTGTCAAAGCCTGCGAAGGACGAAGAAGAGACTGGTTCTAACAACACATTTAGAAACAAGGAACTAAGCTGAGTGTTAATTATGGGTGATTATCACTGGTCAGTGCCTGAAGGCTGGGATTACTGAACCTGTGCTTCATAGAGAGGTGGATTTTAAATAAACTGATAGTGGAAATATCAGTTCAAAAACTCTAAAAGAGGAAAAAAAGATTGGTTGCTTGGTGCAGTTGCCTGTTAACATACACACTGCATTGATAGAAAAAAACATTAAGATAACCTGTGTAAAGACAATTTTCTGGTAAGATGGCATCTTGATGAAAAGCAGAAAGTTACTTAAAGAACTGTTTAGCCCATGTTTGAGCTGACGTCAGGGGCCATAAGTCTTTGAGGAATGAATTGAGTGAAGAGTTTAACATGTTTACTTTAAATGGACTTAAAAGTACTGACACAATGTTCTGCATCTCACTGTGTGCATTCTCCCAAGTTCTTATACTTTTAATGTTTTATCTTAAAACCACAGACAATCTGAGATGTAAATACTGTAAACAACAATCAACATTATAATGTATAATGTGCAGGACTGACAAACTGCAGACCTGGTTTTTGAGTCCAGAGTCCTGTATCAGGTTGGGTTTAGACAAGAAAAGCACTTTGGTAAAAGTTAGAGAAACATCACTTTTTTTTTTTCTCCTGTTAAATTTGACTTTATTAAATCAGCGCACAATCTTCCCCTAACCTTAACCACGTGCTGTGAGTGCCTAAACACAACCATAAAACACAACGCTGTAGTCGTAAAACAGTACGTTGTCCTTCAAGAGCAAAGGCAAAGAAAGAAATAAGTAAGGCAATAAAAATGTCATTAGTAAATGTCCATAAAATTAAAAAACAGCCGACTCAACGAAGGAGGTTTATCAGTCTAATATGAGACTGAATAAAGTTGTAAATCAGATCCATCTGGTGTTAATGTGGACTTTCTTAACCTCGACCAAGTGCTCTGTGCGTATAATAAATACGTTTATTAATGCTGTAGTCCTATGTAAGTAGATATAGTATTGGAATCACGGATATGGCAAAAAGCTGTTATGCTGTTGCCTCCAAAAGCCACAGTCAAGTCTAATTACAATGTCATCGGTAGGTATGTGCACAGCCCTGCCCTGGTCAGTGTGCCTGTAATAGGACTGCTCTGGATATGTGCAGGGTGTCTCACAAGCTGCTTGAGCTCATGTGTTGTTTTGTGCACCTATGTGCAATTATTGTCCATGGATTTGGTCCCAGACCAGCGATTCCCAGCGACAGTCTGGAGCTTTAAGTAAGACTGACAGCTCTGCGTCTATACGAGGCTTTAGAAAGATGTTTGCATTTATGTTTTTTCTAGTTGTGGTGGTAAACCAGCCTGTATTTGTATTTTGAGTGACAGTTATAGGGTATAGATGATACTTTTAAACTGTACTTTCCATACACCACTAATTACACCCCTAGTAGAAAAAACATACCCATAATTGATCATGTCATAAAAAAAGCGGCACTGAGGCTTTAATAATGCAGCAGGATTGCACATGAATTATGGTGCATTTAATTTGATACATAGTGATCTTTCCCTGCTGGTGTAACTCTCCAGTATGGATTCCTTTTGGCTCTCCAGCTCCCAAATTGGATATCTGGAGCCCACGGGGTGTTAGTGTTCTTATTAATGTGGCAAGCCCAAACAGCAGAGAATTGATCCAGCTGTGATTTGGCCGCTGACACATAAGTCTGACACCCCCACCGCATCCCCTTCTATTTCCTCTCCTTCTCTGTGGAACTAATTTTCTGTGTAGCTGCATTCACACTGCATGTAAAGTAAATGAATAAATAAAATCACACATCCCTTCACGTGTGACACAGACGCATGAGAGAGGCGGCACGGCGTCCCCTCCTGTGAAGAATAAAATCACAGGTTGACATGTTGCGATGAGTCTTTTTTTTTTTATACTTTGAACTCCTCCGACTGGGATTTGTCAGTGTTGTGATGACATTCAAGATATTTGTCACCGCTCACTCCAAACTGTTGTCTGAATCAGCATCAGCGTGTGGCACGAATAGTCACTGAGCATAGTTTGAAGATCTCCTTTAAAATCCTTCCATTGGTTGAAGTCATTGTTTTGAAAGAGAAATTCCAAAATTAGATTCCAAAAATATGTCCCATCACGTCAGCTAGTTTTGTCTCTAAGGCTTGTTAAACTATTAATCTAGTCTTTGTTTTGACTACCAGCATTATGTAGACTTTTGTTGGTCTGTAACTGTCCAGTCGGTTTCATTACTGTGGTTGTTTCTCGACTCTTCATAAAACTCATTCTACTCTTCGCCGTTATTCCAAATGCCACTAACGAAGTCGTTTGATTTGTTTTTAATATATTTTGTTCTGTCTCTTTTTGGTCATGTAGAAGCTCTGTTTATACAACACTTCATCTCATTTGCTTTCCCTGTGATGTTGTGGCGAGCGCTGAAGTGCTATTTGGATTAAGCTCACTGACATTGTTGTTCTGTTTTTTTTTTTCTTCTTCTATCCACTAAGTGAGATTAAAATGTCTGCCCTGCAGGGAAGGACAGAGGTGGACAAAGTGCAGATCTTTGACAACAGACACTGGGAATTTTACCCCACATGTGGTAAAGTTTAAGCAAAGTAGTTATAAATCATCTTTGTCCACTGTGGGGCAACAGAAACAAGACATTTGAAGACTTTTTAAGTTGATGTGGTGACTTGTCAGCGCAGTTTCTTTATAAATCTAGCATTCATCTGAGGTTGCCTTTCTGTCTTTGTAACTCCAGGATTTATTTCCTCTTAGCTCTGGTTTTGACCAGTAGGCTGCTAAGTGCTCTGTGTTCCAGCTGGTCCTTAACTGTGTCTGTGTGCTGTTTGGTGCTGAGCTGGCAGCTTAAAGCTCACAGATCTTTAAGAGAAAGATGTTGAATCGGTGAAGCTCCAGCTCACTATAGATCTTTGTCCATTCATTACTATGAGCAGCATCACAGTGTTTCTATGTTGTTTCTTTATACACTGATTGCAAAGCGAGAGAGAGAGGGAGGATTATTTAGTTTCTTTTCTTTTCTTCATCCTTGGAAGTACTTTAGGATAAAAGTGCCTTCTTGTCTTTAACAGTCTCATATATATTTACTAAACTGGCAGACTTTTATCCGCAGAGACTCACACACAGAAGAAACCTGGGGTGTAGTGTCCCAGTCAAGGAAACATTATTGTTCATGGACGATGATTTTACCATCTGACCCAAAGATATCCATTTGTTGCAGTATGTACTGACTCATCAATCGTGTTTATTTTAAGTCACCTTGTAAACGTATGTTTGTATTAGTGACACCATGTTGAAATCAGCCATTGTCAAAAGTACAAATAAATATACCAAATGTAAAACTGAGGCCCATGATATGAAAGCACATTTTTAAGACCATCTCTGTGCCCTCTTACGTTATTCCCACTCTCACCTCAGAGACCTAATTGGTCAGGGTGTCAGGTCTGCTCACCCTCCTCCATGACGCCTGCCTGGTGGGTATACATCAGCTCTGGATTAACGGCAGGCGGAGGTCAGCACATAATCACCCCTGATGAATATGGAGGAGGGCCTTTGGGTTTAACATGGGAGGACTGCCAGAAATGATAACAACCCCTCCTCCAGTACTTCCTCAGGGACCTGTATATGCTCATCTCAAGGTTGTAAGTAAAACAGAGGCAGTGCCTTATGGGGGAGGGTGGCATTGGAGCATTTAAAGCCATGAGTTAATGTGATATATTAAAAAAATGCCTTGGGTAATTTCTGAAATTTGATCTGTGTAAAATCATCTGCAAGTCAAAACTAATTAAAATTAAAGATTAATTTGTGATACTGTGAAGACTTCAATAGTATATGACTTTCCAGGATATATTCATATATATATATATATATATGTATGTAACAGCATTAGTAATTAGGGAGGTTTGATATTGGCGTTTTTACCGATATACCAGTATAGTCTAACTGTTCTAAATGCAGAAGCCACAGGATATATTGCAAGCTGTGCCAAACAAACAAAAATATCTCAAACACTATACCTCGGATATGGCATATTTTTGACATTTTGAGAGAGAGGAGAAGAAGCTGAAGCATTTGATGTATAATATGTGTATGTAAAAGTTGTGTCATTAAAAGAGTAAAAACCAAAAAAACAATACCGATAATTTCCGATATTACATTTTAATGCCAATATCACCGATATTAATGCTAGGCTGATAATATCGGACATCCTTACTAAAAATGTTTTGCACACCACTCACACACCACATGTCTGCTTGAAAGGTGATGATTTGTAGTTTGCTATGCAAAGGAAAGATGTGATACCAGCTCAGCTACAATAATTACATAAATGGCTCATAATCAAGTAAACAACAACAAGTGAAGAGATAACTGAATCCTGACATCCTAATACGTTTCTTTCTTCCTTTTTTTTTACACATCAGCTCATGAGTTATAGAGACTAATTAATATGGGCAGTGCAGGGTTTGACAGGCTGAAGGATGGCGTCTCTCAGCTGCACTCATTTCCCTTATCTCCATCACACACTCAGCAACTTCAGTCTCCTCATTCATAGTCTCCTTTTAGCTTAGATGGGAGATGTGTACAGCGGCATGATAATGGTCACAGGGGTCACAAACCACGGCACGCACACATCATCAGTTCTCAGCCTGATTCGATTTAGAGCCACGTTCCACCACTGGCATGTTTTGGATGCTGAGCCTGTTTGGTTTTTATGATATTATTCTGACAAGATACCATTCATTATTCATTCAGGAGTGCTGGAGGTGATTGGGGAAATTCAGTCCAGCCACTAAAAATAGACTCATGTTTTCTATCAGCTGAATTTTTATCTGCATCCTGAGTGGATGTTCAGTCTGAGCATAAAGAAGAAGACAGGTGGTGGATATGGCAATCTTAACACGCTGATCTTTAATGTTTAGCATGTTAGCTTTCTAATGCTTGTTAATTAGCATGAAACACAAATTAAATTAAAGATGCCAATTCAGATTAGGGTAGATTTTGATATACTTCATGGAATCAGTGCAAACTTTGACTGGTTTCACTGTGGGAAAAGTCACTTTTATACTATAATACTATAATACTTTATTCCTCAAACCCTGTCTATTGTACACATTGTACAGTTGGTGTGGAAAGTTTTTTTCCACACAAACTGCTTAATGGCTCTAAGACTATTTACACAAGATCAACAAAACTGTGCTATATTAAAGTCCTGTCTGTCAGTTTAACATCCACATCAATAAAACATATCTAGCTATGACAAACAAATTAAAATGCATTGAAATTGTATAAACATAGTTCATATTCTACCTGTTATATTAATCGTTCATCATCTTAGAACCAGTGCATTGTAGAAATGAAAATTGCAGTAAATTTGTTGTGTATGTGGATACAGGTATGTAATTATAATATAGATATTGACCTGCCACCGTAGTGAAACCACATGTGACCAAGAGTTCACTGACACTACAGGAGTAGTAGGCAGCAGTTTAATAGCAAAGAGGAACTTTTTTTTTACTTTAAAACATTAATATATCTTTGTCCATACGATTAATCAGAATGTAGCTTTTAAAACTGGTTTATGCTTATATTCATGCAGTTACAGCAATATCCACCATACATGAAGTGATTCTATATTCTATTAATGCAGGTAAATGTGAATGTACCTATATAAACATATTTAAATGTTGTACCACTGCCAGGTTGAATGGTTTGTCTGTGAGGGCACTTTGACTGTAAAAACAGGAATGTCATCAGTAACAGATAAAGCCTTTGTTTGGTGATTACAGTCAATCTTTACACAAGCATTAAGACAACTGCTTTTGATATTGTAATTTAATTCAGCAGGTCTGACCTTATTATGTTACATTTTTGCTCTCTCTACTTTTTTTGGGGGGGTGGGGTTATTGTGCTAGAAATGTCACGCTTTCCTTTTTGATTACATGTGTTAAACATTCTCAAGTTGCTTTGTCGTTATGGTTTAGATTCTCAGACTAAGTAGGGAGAATTTTAATTCCATTTTAGCCTTCAAAAGATTCATCTATGGTCATTTAGACCAATTTGCTTCGCACTGGAAAAGTACCCTCATTTATTTAAATGCATTAGATCATCAGGCTAATGCACGTTCTAAAAGCTCTTTTGTTCTGCTCTGTGAGTCTAAGCAGACCAACATGTCTGGTTGACGCTCCTTGATGTTATTTTTAGTCAAGCAGCCCAAAGCGTGACCTCACCAATCCGCCTGCGTCCTGGGGGTGAGCCCCAACTCACCACACGACCAGAGAAGGTTTGGATCAGAATCATCCTCAGGGCGAATGAAAAGGCTGAGTTCAATTAATGGTCGAGATGCCCCCTTGAAGAGTGACCGCACTCAATGCGACCGCCACCACACCCAAAATGACACCACATGCCAGAGCGTGGTGTCTCTGCCCGCTAAATACATCTGCTCTGTACACGGCTCACATGTTAGTGATTTTAAAATGTGCTGTGTTGTCTTCTGACGCTGTGTTATCTAACGTGTAGTCTGCTGCAGCTGTAGAGAGCATTGTCAGCACTTCGTATGTGTCAGCGCACTGTCATCTGTTTGAAGAGCGGCAGGATGACATGTGGGGGTTGACACAGTAGAAACAACACCTGTGTGATTAAAAAGCGATCCAAGGCAACAGCCCTGCAAGAAATGCTACCCTTCCTGCTTCACTGTGTGTGTTATTTGGTCCACAGTTAAATGTTTAAGACCCCACAGAATACATAGAATTCTGCAGAAACCCCAACAGTCCGACTTGAGCAGCACCAGGTGAGAGTGGAGAGAATAAAACTCCCTTTAATGGAAGAAACCTCCAGCAGAACCAGGTTCAGGGTGGGCGAGCATCTGCCTCAACCGGTAAGGGTGAGTGGAAAGAGGAGAGATGAAAGAACATGAAAGATTTCCATCGTGAAAATGTCATGGTTGCACTTCAGTTATAGCACTTTCCTAATCTTTCACAGCAGGATGTAGACAGATGGTGTGACAAAAGCACACCTGTTCCCTCTTACGGTCAGTGTGCACGTGGGCTTTTTAATTGTTTCCTTTCACCTACTGGTGAAGAGCATCACTGTGAGAGTGTGACATGCACAGTTTAACACTGTCGCTCCACTTATCCACTCAGTCAGTGCAGGTGGCCTGGTCAGGCACTGTGACCCTTGTTGTTGTTCACCTCTTTGCTACTGGATACTGAACCTCAGCTGTACTACCTTGAACATCCACTGTGTGGTGGTGGTTGTGATTGCCCCTCTAACATTTAGTGGTCAAAATGTACAAAATACGTCTTTGTGAATTCCTGTATTCAGTGTATATAGGTTTTATTTTCAATGCAGTAAAAGCACAAATGTTTTAGCTTACCCCTCCCTCAGTATACCCTGATTGCTGTGTGTGCGTGTGCCTGTGGCAAAGGAGAGAGGACATGTTTCTAGGTAACAGAAGCTTATTTCACAGAGTAAGCCAGGAAGTGTTGACAGATTTATCAGTGTGAGGAAAAAGTGGACTATTTTTACTTGCTTATTCCAGCTGTGTTCTGACCCTGAAAAAGATCTTACTTTACTAACCAAACTTTAATGTGCAACGTTTCTCAAAAGGATCATTACAATTCAGAATAACCAAATCTGCTCATTACTGTAAGTCATTCTGCAGTGTCAGCTTTCAACAACCCACTTCCACCTCAACCTGCTGCTTACTTGCTGTATAAGACTGTCAGTGCATGTTCTGTTTTTCCCTACACATACAGTTTAGTTTGTGTTTGAATGCACAGTTAACATTCAGTGTACAGGTATAATTTAAGGACCCCAGAAAGAGAATAACTGGATTATTCTAGTTGGATGCTCTTGGATGCTATTTTCTTTGTGTATACTTGCATATGTAAAGGGCTACATTACTGAAAAAGGAGGAAATGGCGCATTTGAGCAGCAGATTATTTTTTCTTATACTAATTAAACAGCAGAACTGTACACATGAGTTAAACTAACATGCTTCTGCACAACAATGGGGTCTAAGACTTTAGCTACACAGACGCTAGTTGTTTGTAGGATTGACTCATTGTGGGTTTTGGTCTTTCATGGGATTTGTTGGCAGTAAGAAAATAATACCATCAGCAGACCTAAACATCAAGATAAACACTAGAACCACAGTTCAGTCCTGCACACTCTCATTAACAGCGAAAATCATTGTGATCTCATTTCTCACAGATCCAGCTCTGTACAGCGAAGCAGCCGTCGTCATTCCATTCTCCCAGTGATCCAGAGCCAGATTTGTGCACCATCTCTCCACAGTCCTGGTTCCCGGTGTAGCTGTTGGGCTGTCCGGGCTGCCAGTACCTGATGTACAAGACAGAGACAACTTTCTTCTCTTTCACATACTTTCAGACGCAGTTGAGTTTTTTTAGCTGAACATGCAGTTCGCAAATTATAATTGAAGACCTTCCTCAATTTCTTCTAGTGCCTTGTTTCACGAAGGATCGCTACTAAAATTGATTGTGTGAAATCCATTCAGTAAAATACACGATTTAAAATCACCACAGATGCTTTGAGATATGAAGAAACGCTTAGTATAAATGTGGCAACGTAATCATGAATGAACATTACTCCACTTTAATTTGCTGTTTTAAGATACTTTTTATAAAAACAAATGCAATATTGCAAATCTGCAGAATACCTTTATACTTTAGATATAAAGTTATACTAGAACCTGTCCAATTATACTGTAATATGTGAGATTTTTTAGTTTATATTCTCTCGAGGAGGTAAAACTTACGCTGTGGTGACTAGGGTCCCATCGACCCACCTCCAAGTCCCCTCTTTAACACTGTCAGTTAGACCAATCCAGGCACTTTGGACTGATGTCAGTAACCCATTGATATATTCCTGTTAGTGTAACACAGACATAAGATAAAAGTATTTAGTACAGACATCTGAAAAGACAGTGACGTGTTCATATCCCCTCCTCCTCTTTTCATATCTTTCCTTCAATACGACCCATTAGAGTGCACGTTGGTTATGGTGAAGCACCAAACTACTTTTTAAGTTTAGTAAAAAGATCAAGATTTGGCTTAAAGCTAGTGTGCAGCATGAGACTAGCATGTGCTTTGTGTTTTAGTGGTGAGCAAATGTTAGCACACCAAAGGCTCTCCTAAGAATGTAAAACTGGTAAAGTTTATATCCACTGAACATCAGATATTGTTTAAGTGGTGTCATTGCGGCCATGTTAAACATGGAAAGACACGGCTGTTTGAACAGTGCCGTGCATAATCGCACCCCCACAGAGCTGCAAGGAGCTGCAATGGCTGGAAACTCTTCATCTTGTTTTTATATCCCCGGCTTTTTCTTTTCCTCCTCACCTGTTCATCCCTGGTGTCAACGATCACCAGATCGGCCCCCTCAGCCTTGCAGGCAGCTTGGCTATCTGTCCAGTTTTTCTTCACGGTTGAAACAAAATAGCAGCTGATATCAAACTTTTTCCAGCCTGCCTGACAGGAGAAGTCTGCAAATTGAAAACACAGCAACAGTTATACAGCAAAACACCAAAACGCAGATTGCTATTTAAAAACCTTAAAGAGAAAAATTTTACCTTTCACTTTCGTCGTCAGCTTGTTGATCCTCTTCTGTAAATAATCTCTACCTGCAACCACACTGCTGTAATTACTCTGTAACCAGGCCTTTTCCCCCCGCAGGGCATTATATC
Organism: Ctenopoma multispine; assembly: GCA_034779795.1. NCBI lineage: Eukaryota > Metazoa > Chordata > Actinopteri > Anabantiformes > Anabantidae > Ctenopoma > Ctenopoma multispine. The sequence goes on from JAUYWH010000002.1 coordinate 20,118,618, forward strand.
TGGTCTGCAACTGGTCTTTGTCTTTCCACAGGGAATTGTAGGTTCTCTGAAGCAGATTTTTACTTGCACTAACTGTATTGTAGCTTCTCTGCAACTGGTCCTTGTCCCTCTGTAGTGAGGAGCAGTTGCTCTGTAACTGATCTCTGGTTGTTATCATCGCACTAAAACGAGTCTGTAACGCATCTTTTTCTTTTTGCAGGCTGCTGTATTTGGTCTGTAGCTGATCTTGACTCACTGTCATTTTATTTTGTTTAGTCTGTAACTCCTCAAAAGTCCTCTGCAGGTTGTTATAGGTTGTCTGTAATCGATCGCTCTCTTGTTTCAAGACATTGTAACTAGCCTGTAACCGGTCGCTGTCATTTTTCTGGTTCTTAAATCTGGCCTCAGAATCCTTCTTCAGTGTAGAGTAATTGCTCTGTATCTGATCTCTGGTTGTTATCAGCGCACTAAAACGAGTCTGTAACGCATCATTTTCTCTTTGCAGGTTACTGTATTTGGTCTGTATCTCGTCTTGAGTTGCTGTCAGATTCTTGTTCTTACTCTGTAACCCATCGAGAGTCGTCTGCATGTCGTTATAGCTCGTCTGTAATTGATCGCTCTCTTGTTTTAAGGTGCTGTAACTCACTCGTAACTGGTCTCTTTCTGTTGTCAAATTGTTGAACCTGGCCTCAAATTCATGTTTTTCAGTTGTCAAAGAATTGTAACTTTGCTGCAAAATGTGTTTTTCTTCAGTCACGTTTCTCAGTCTGGCCTCTAAGTGTTTTCTTTCTGAAGTTAAAGAACTGTAATTGTTCTGCAGTCGGTCACTCTCTGTAGACAGTGTGGTGTTGTCATTGTGGAGATGGTCTTTCTTTTGAGTCTGGGTGCTAATGTAACTGGCCTTTGTTGGGTCCGCGGAGCCAGAATGGGTGAGGATCTCATCTGTGGAGTATTGGATTTCAAGAAGATGATCATGTTTGTCTTTCAACACAAGCTACATCTGTTTAATATTTTTTTAAATGAATAATTAAAAAAAAATCTTTTATAGGAGAAAAACAAACATACAGTAGATGATCTGTCCGATATTTCCAGCAAGCAGTACTGCACACAATAAACCAAGACACAGAGTTGCACACCTGGATGGCTGCTTTCGTCTCTGAACATTCTCTGAATCAAAAGTAAGAAAAGAGTTCATGTCTTTTCTTTTTACTAGAACCACATTAAAGCATTAATATCAAGAGCTGAACGTGGGTTCTTTAAGATTCTTGGTTTAAAGGTTGGTCAACGGACCAGCTTTACATGGATAACACTTTTGTGTGTGTCTGAACTGTACCTTGTGTAATGAGGCTTGACATTGTGAGGTTCTTATTTATATAGATGTCGTCTTCAATTTCCATTGAATCCATTCTGATAATGGTCTCACTGTTCACCCTGTTTAGATCACACATACGTACAACTGGTTATGAAAATACACTTTACCTAAAAAGTCCTTAAAGTTACTATTGCAGTGGGTGTTTGAGGACACTCCAAACTTTTTCATTTGTTAGTGCTCACCTGTACTTTCCTAGGTTTACCTGAAACGAACCCGTCTGATTAGGTTGATATTAAATGAAATGCCAATATTTCTACACTGCTGGGTATTAAGGTGGGATTAAACCAAATGTGTCTGTGACACACCAGTTAAGTTTCAGTTTTTGTGAATTCACTTGTAAAAAGCTAGAATCAATCCATTTTTTTTTATTCTTATAAAATAGGAAAATGTAATTTAATCATTCAATAATGGGTAAAAAATGCACTCACCTTGCATGTAAGTAGATAAAAAGAATCACTCAGTATCAGAATGAGTCACATAAAGATCCTGACATCTAGCTGTGCTGGAACAAACACAGCAAAAATGCATGTATGTTAATGCTGCAGTATTTATGATGAAGAAAACAGGATGCTTGGGTTGCCATGTCATCAAATGTTTAACTTGCACTTAACTCTGACTGGTCTAGAAAAAAACAATTGTACTTTCTACAATTTGAGGTAAATGTCGGTCAGAACAATTCAAGGGGAACAAATTAGAAGTTATGATTTTCTCCTTTAATGACTTGTTCTCTCTCAGGCTCCGGACTTTCATATTGACTGTTTTCTGTTCCTGTTTCCCACAGATTTACTTCCCTCTGAAGACAAATGAGTGACACCGTGACGTGCCAGAGACACGGTAAGTCATATTGCAAATTCAAAAACTGTGAAGTGTGGGCTTCTTAGTCCAGAACCAGACAATTTGGATCTACTGTCCAAACTGAATTTCTTTAGTACAAATATTCATCCTCCTTGGGCCTGGACTTGAATTATGTGTGCTGATGGTCAAACAGCTTTAGAAGGTCCACAGGTATATCATCTGAGAACTGTGGGCAGTTGTCACTCAGTCAGTATCAGGCAGTTCTCTTTGAACCCCAGAGGTGCTGGTTTGACTCCCAGTTCCTCTTGGCCACGTCAGTGTCCCTAGACGGCAAAGTCGCCAAACCCTGAACACTTGTTTCTTAAATGCAGCTGCCTGTCCACAAGAATTTCCCCAAAGGCATTAAAAAAGTATCAATCATAATAATTCTTATCATTATGAATCAGTCTGTTTAGAAGTTGGGATGATGGTTAAAAGTGAGAGAGTTTGAAGTGAAAGCTTTGACCTGCTGGTGGTCTTCCAAGAAAGATTAGGGAATCACCAGAGTAATTTGGGTTCATCGTCTGGGTACCAGGACTTTCTGCACGACATTTTATTCAAATCTGTCTTGTAGAGTTTGGAGTTTGTCCTAAAATATTCATCCTAATATGTGAGTTGTCTGTTTTTTGGTTGCTTTTGTGACACCTGGTCTTTTCTGCCACAATCAGGACACACTTTAATTTATTTTATTTTATTATACCCTAAATAACTTTCTTTGAAATATTCAGTATTTTTAAATTTAAATGTATCTGAACAAGTCACAAGACTGCTGATCATACACTTATTTCTTAGACAGCCAAATGCAAACGATCTTCATACCAGTGTGACATTTTTTTTTATTACAGCTGTAGTACAGACATCAGTCTCAGTGGCAGCTGTAACAAAATACTGGGAAAAGATGCAGAGAAACGTGACCACAAAAATCTGCAATTTGTCAAAATTTCTAAAAAGACAGAAACGGTTGTCAAGTTGAAATGTGCCAGACCTCGTTGCAGTTGATGTCTGGATTTTCCTCACTGCTGCATGAGACATAGGAGGAGGCAGAAAACAGGCTGTCAGGGCAGCTGAACAGTTTGAACTGCTTCACAGAGATTAGATAATGCTGAGCACTGAACTTAAGCTTTATTGTAATTTATTTCATGTCCGTAGATGCATACGGTATACCGCAAAAGAATCTCAGTACTGTGATTGTCTCACATCTTGTCGTAAGGTGGATGTATGATAGAGCCTAGGAGATATGAAGAGGAAAAAGAGATTCATGCAGTTTGCATGAAGTAACTGTCTTTTATACTGAACCACATATTATGTATATAGTAAGTAAACGGACCTTACAAAAAATACACAAGGGAAATAATATATAATATAATTTTATCTGTTCTTGGTAAAATTTATTCCAGCAAAGAAATCTGGGTGTATCATTTTTAATGTCCATTAAAGACTTGGCAAACATTCCTTATGTGATTAAACCGTTTTGCAGGACAAACGTAATTTGTCACATCAGGAATTCAGACATTCTACTGAAAGAGTAAAGACAACCTCACTTCAGATGGGAGGTAGAACAGAGTCTAGATATTTTGAATACATGGCCATTAAAACATTAAGACACATGCACTGAAGGAAACGAGGGTGATAGCAGCAAACGCAGACATGTGAAACACCACTGTGTTGTCGTGCATGTTGACGCGAGCAGAAAATCTGCAGCTGCCAATCATAGTTCATGCTCTGACAATCAAACTGGGGACAGATGGGTAAAGGCTTTACCCGAATGTTATCTGCTTTGTCTGATTGTATCAGGCAAGACTCAGGCAGCAAATAAAAAATGACATGCATGCATGTGCGCGCACACACACGCGCACACACACACACACACACACACACACACACACACACACACACACACACACACACACACACACACTTCTCTGTATTAATATTGAGGTCACTGAAAGAGAAATATCTTTGGCAGATTTGACTATAGACTATAGAGCTACACTCAGCCGACCCCTTGCTTAAAAGACTTTCAGCAACTAAGTCTGAAATACTGCCCCTTCAACAAAACAAAAGTAATATCATTAAAACAATCATTAAGATAATAATAAAGCCAAATTTATTTATATAATTATATAATAAATTTATATAATTTACAAGTGCAAAATGAATAGAAAGAAATGAACATAGGCATCAGTTTAATAGAGGCAGTGCCTGCCTCAAGTCAAACTGTACCTACACTGTCATAAGACACCATGAACATGATTTTTTAAATAAAATGAGTCAATCTGAGAAAAGCTAAAATTTCACCATCAACTAGCAGAATTTAAATATTGAAATATTTCAAAATACGCCTGTTTTAAATTTATATACTTTTATTTATATTGAATTATATAATTATATTTAAATTATAAATAACTATCTTTTTTACAGTAATACTGTAGTAGAACATAGGTAAAGGAAACTGGTGAGAACGGAAAGTAACATTTAAATACACAGTGTACATCAGCATTTATTCTCCACCCTGAGGTCATGTGTTCACTGCAAGACCACGAGGACACTTATCACTTTTTATGGAAGAACAATGAATTACACAATGACGTGACAGAGATACATTAATTATCACCAAAAATGAGCACAGGACTTGGTGTAGTGTGTACATTCTAACAGATAAATTTATAACCTACAACCAACTTAAAAAAAAAAAAAAGACTTTCACATATGTGCAGTAGCTTAAATTACCAAAATCTACTCTGCAGGTATTAATAATGTGTTTGAGTGAATATAACCCCTTATGTCTAACAAATTCCACTATGATGCATTGCAGTTCCACCACTTTTTCTTATTTTAGGCTCTTTTACATTATGTACGTCCAGATATGTTGTTCCTCCTATGATCACTTGTATCTTCATTATTTACTTTACTTCTCTATGATATGTAGCATTTAAACATATTTTTAGAAGCAACATATTAAATACAACCTCAGACTAACGTGTTACATATTTGCTGATTTCACTGAGCAGGTGAAAGATGAATGCTGAGAGCTGTTTTTGTTGCAGACATGTCTTACATCAGTGTTTTCCGCCTGTAGAAACAGTGGCTTGTAGACAGAAGAAAAAAGCTCTCAGACTAGACAAATGAAAGTGCTTGAGTGAAACCTGAGAAGAAAGAAAATTGCACCGTTCGATGACTGAACAATAACCTCTCTACACCTCGCCTCCAGGCAGGAGGACCTGGCATACGATTACAATAAAAAAAAAAAGCCACACAAAGCAGAGGGAGCGATAGGGGTGTATTTCTTTGGCTTCCCCTCCTCCAGGTGTTACCTGCAACGTCTGATTCAACCATCATGTTGCCGTACCGGCCACCGTCAGATGCTCTTTGCTCTGGATCTCTGGGACCACACGGGCTTGTTTACCACATTCCTCTGGCAGCCAGGTCGAGTTTGATTGACACCTGTGGCCAGTGAGTCACAGGTATAGGCCCCGGTCTCAGCAATCAAACCCCCACCACCACCACCACCACCACCACCACCAGCAAGCAGCTGCCCTCACAAAGACAGTCTCAGAGAGCGGCAAACTAATCTGACAGCTGACTGTCAAACCTTTCAGCCTCACACTCCCCTTTACCTACTTCTCTCCTCCTCTCCTCCTTTACACCCTTTGCTTTCCTTCATTCTCTCTATTTTTGTATTATTCTCTTTTCCTTCTTCACTCTCCTTCCTCCTCTCCCCTCATTTCCACTCCTCCCCTTCTTCTTTCTCCCATCTTTTTAGCTGTTCTCTTCTGCTTACCCAATTTGCAGACGTGCTCACTGAAAGAAGCACTATATGTTTTTGCCTAACTTAACACTGCAATACAACAATGTAAAAATAGTCCGTTATATGTTACACGTTGTTGTGCACAGGCAGAGTTTTTAGAGCCACACACAAACAGAGGTGGGCGAGATGTGGCGAGTCAGCACCACTTAGTCAACACTCATCTGTCCGCTACCCTCATCATCCTGGGGGAAGGTGGAGGTGGAAACTGGGGGCTGGTTAGGCTGATGCAGGTGACCTGTCTTCCCACACGGTCCATCAAGTCTTTGACACGCTGTGAAGCCTCGAGGGGGGATCAAACACAAAGCTCCCACTCATGAACAAGGCCAGCGCTCTGAAGGATCTTATCATGTTTTTGTGTAAACACCCTGAAAGCCTCTCCTTTAATTACATTAAAAAAACCCGGAGATTAGTACGTTGACAGTTACCTCAATGGAGCTAATAGTGAGTCATTTCATAGAGCAGCAGAGTTGAAAATGACTGTACTGGCTTGCGGCCCAAATGTGTCCATTAAAGACAACACTGAACTGGTCTCTGTAAAGGAGGAACAACCTGGCAGTGGTGTTAGGAAATAAGCTGGACTCGATGTGAAACAATGATCCACTTTTACTTGCAGTGCATTATAGCCAAGAAAAGTAACCACACCTTTGGGTTGTTTAAACACCAACCCAACACATTGTTTTATCAATAAAATTCAAATTGTTTGTCCAAGTGGGAATGGTAAAGCTCGATTAGATTAAATGCGTTAATCATTGCAGCGTTCTTCAAGATTGCCCTGAAGTCTTATAAATTTGAGCTACTGTACATGTACACTGGGAATATTTAGTTGCAGTAGCACCAGTCCACAGTAACTGTTCAGCAGTTTAACCTTTGTCTGAAATCAGAGCTGATTAAACTTAAAATTATGTTATAGTGCAAATAAACTGTAATCACTGAGGGAAATCTAATGTCGGCTGATTACATTTTCCGGTAGCATAATGATCGTACGTATGTTTGCAATTTATGTAAATGACAAAAGACAGATCGATTTGTTTATGTACAGAGGCAAAATATTTTTGTCATATACGTTTTATATAACACATTTTTAATACTAATTCTCAGTTATTTAACTGTTGAAGAAGCTGTTACTAGAATTTGCTATATTTTTATATAGCATATATATATTTATATTATATTTATATATAACTTTTTAATATGCAAATATTAGTGGCTGTGTTTCTTTGCAGTTCTTTAATGGGACAAAAGGTCTACCCAGTTTTATAATAACTACCTTCAACCTTTACCTCTGACCACGCCACTGGACCACAATGCTTGACTTGCATTATGCGACTCATCTCTGAACATCTCTGTGTCAGTCATTGTTAGGGTATTTCAAACTACAGCAGGATCAGACTGAAGTGTGTCTTAGAAACGGAAAAAGGACGCTGGGTTTCTTTATTTTTATACATATTTCTGAAATATAAATACTCAGCGAGGTCTGTATAAACCTTCACAAAAGGACAGGTACTAAAAATGCTAATGTGCATATTCAGTGCTGTGAGACAGCCAGTCACAGATCATTTGCTAGGCTGACACCACAAACCCAAGTCATCACAGCCCGTTTGATAAACGGCCTGAGCTTGTGTACAGGAAAACAGAAGATCCACTTTGTGACACAGCAGGCATCAGGACAGATTTGATAAAAACTGCATTTCCCTCAGATGTTTTTTTTTTTTTCTTTCTGAAACGGCAATCTCTCCTGCAACAGAGTGGAACCACAGTGCATTATCCAGTCTGATGAAAGTTGAGATATAGTATGAGCATGGCCAGTTTGTGGGGGAATGTATTCCACTTCCTTGGACGTACTGTATAGTCATTTATACGAAAATAAGAACTGAAATGTGATTTTTGGAAAAGCTGTCAAAATGGCAATTTCGCAGCCAGTATTCATGTTCCACTCCGATGAAAACAAGGTTCAGTTCTCCATGTTCAAGCATTGTAAAAACATCGTAAAGTACGCGTTCTATAGTAATTTATGCCTAAAAGCTTAAGGTTATGACTACTTTATAAAACTGCTGACTACAGAATTATAATTCTACAGCAGAGAGGCGGGAAGACGAATCAGACCATCAGCTTCTTGTTTTGTTAGAGAAGACGGTTGAAATATGAGATAAATACTCACAATGACCCCGTCGCCCTCATCATAGAGATACTGTGTGAGCAATGCACGTGTGAGCAACAGAATAGATATCATCGGTTTTATGTTTGCACAGCGATACCTAACCCTGCTTTCTAGAGAGGACATTTATCTTTAGGAATGCAGGAGTGATAAAAATGGATTTATGGACGGCTACGAATGCTGGGGGCACTGTGCGCTTTGTCGAAACTTAATTTTCTTTCATTGTTAACACAAGAATGGTATTTTCACATATTCTTCCATATTTGCACAAAGGAATTAAACATGTCATTTAGAAACGCTATGCAAATGCTGTTAAACAGTGAAACCTTAGAAGAAGAGTGAAACATTTTTAATGTGATGAAATTGATTAAAGAAACTAATTTCTACTTCTTTTACATTTGACTACATAAATACCCAGCAGCTCTGATATTCATTATCTAACATTATTCGGTTTCCTCTGGTTCATATGCTGCATTTGTAGCGGGTCTGTGGAAACCGTCTCTCTTACCTTAAAACATTAAACCTCACAGCTGTTAAAACAGTAGCTTTAATGCACCAAACCTTACACAAACATAATGTCCGACACTGTGGGATGAGATTGTGTTGGGATTTCTCTTAAGAATATGACTCGTGACAGTATCATGCTAGGTCCGTTTCTGATGTCATATACTGTGTCATCCTGTGTCATCCTGTGTTTACTACACCTGCACCTGAATTTGAGGTGCTGTGTCCCCTGAGTGTTGTCAAAAGTCAACCACTGAACATTTAATTATAACTGATATTTTATTAATTGCCTTACAACGGAAATTCTTGTGGAAAGACTGAGCCACAAAGTGTTCAAGGGGGCAGACATTTGGCTACAGTAACACACATTTTCTAAATTAGAGCTGCTAATTACTAGACTATTTTACAGTAGTTAAATGAATAGAGGATAGGTTAATAGTCTTAACTAGCTACCAGTTTTTGAGACTAAACTTACACATTTGCAGTGATTCCATAAGAGAATATGTCTATGTTGGGGGAAAAAAATGTGATTGTGTGATAAATAAATAAAATATTATGCGCTGTCGAAGCCTCCTGTTATCCAGACTAATTGAACAGCACTTCCAGCAGTGCAGAGATATTTGCTTCTAAATGTTTTTGCGTGATTCTTGCCCTTCTAACCAATCATACAATGTCAGTTATTCCTGCTTGATCTGTACATTTAGGAGCACTTTATTGTAATCCCATGATGATCACTACCTTAAGCACTGGGCAGAGTGGCGTGTAGTAGAGCTCAGCAGAGCAGGGAGAAGAAAAGCTGAGCATAATTTTACACATTTTCTACTAAATTACTTCTAAATACAGATGTTCTGTTGCTTCCCTGTGAGTGCAATGCTGCTGCAGGAAGGCACTGTTAGTTTTCAGCTAACGGTAGCTTCGCACACGAGGATGGCCGTGGAAGTATACGTTGGGAGTGATGTAACAGCAGAAACGGAACGAGTGGGGAGAGGAGTGAGGGTCGAGGGTCGTGGCAATAGTGTGGAATTTGTTTTGGATCAAGAAGGACATCTGAAATTAGTTATAGCCCCTTTAATGAAACCCAATCATGTGATTCAAGGTTGTCTGGAACTTTAAACTAAATCACTTTTTAAAAAACATCCTTTGTTGAAAACATTTTATGAATGCACACAGTACTTAAACCAGTCTGTTGTAAAATCAAAAAAACTCCCCTTCAACATTTCCACATTCTTTTGGATTACAAGATGAATGAAAGGAGATTTCTGTTATAAGTGTAGGATAGGTTGTTAATAAAAGCTGAAGTGGTGTGGCTTGGACAGATACAGTGTAGTTCTTGGCATATACTGTATAGAGATAAACTTTCCAGGCATTAAAATTCCATGTAAAAGGTGTCTGGGGGTTTGTCTCTATGCCGACAAACAAACTAAAACAGTAGAAGAGAGCGAGAGGGAGGAAGCACACAAAGCAGGCTTTTTATTACCCAGAACCCCACTGTCTCCCAGGGAGCACATATTTAATTACAGACATGACAAGGAAGATGTGAGGGAGTTCAAATGGAGCAAATCCATCAACCCCCTCCCACCCTTCTCAGAGTGAAAATCTCACTCTCACCACACAGCATGTAGATTAGCTCAAGGTCGGAAATTACAGACCATCTCCCAACCTCAGTGGAACTCCATTCGGGAGTTTGCCAACTCTGAGGACCAGCTTCCTGCAGTCTAATGAAAGTCCTATTTCCCTTACAGGCTGGCTAAGTAGACCATTATGTCCAAAAGTTGTTTCTAGCTTATCATACAGGAGATGGATGTTTATTTCTCTTCATACCGAGCAAGGTAAATGTGATGGTGTATATATAGACTTTATCCTTATTCGACGATTTTGCCAGCAGTAGCTCAAGGCGTTAGTCTGAACGTATTGTATTCACACTTGAAAGGTGTGCCCCTGGGCACTTCATAGGCAGCAGTGCATTTGATACTGGTGTAACTCTAGAAATGCTTACAATGTTAAACTTTGCTTAATGGGGTGCCTCAGGGATCCATCTGCACCTCTGCTCTTTTTTTTTATCCCCCTCCATCGCGACACTATTTATGACATGTGATCACTGAATCGAGGGACACAAATCAAGAGATCCACTCTCCTTTGTGGGAGGTGCAGTACGCGGTCGCCCACAGTCAGCACATTTTACCAGAGCTTTTCTTTTTCAAATTTTTCATGGAGGAACATAACACTTTCAAAGCTATTATTTTCTACCTTGACAAACATGAAATTCATCCCGTGGTAATAGAACTGCGGGAGGCATTTTAAAGAGGTGGCTCAATGTAATGTAAAAGATTTATATGCTTTATACACTCAGACAGCTTCAGGCTTTTATCTGTGTGGGATACACAGCTCTCACATAGTCACAGAGGACAACGTTGACTGTACAGAGCTGCATGATAGATAGGCGCTTCTCTATTTACTCAAATGTGCAGATAAATCTAAAATCTCTTTTGCATGATGTACATCTCTGGGCCATTTTTAGGCACCTGTGGCAACAAAAATAAGGATGAAATGTTTTTTAAAACCATTTTTCACCTAAGGGCCCTCTCTGGTGGCTGACTCTCACGTAATCTGTGTCTCAGTTTGTTTGCTCACATTGCTAAGTTAGAATCACGAGGATCCACGTGACATGTTTTGTTCCTAAACTTGCACTCTTTGGACGGGCTACGGAAGCCTATATGTTTTAATGAAACAGCTGTGTTCTCTTGGCTCTTCTATTTAGGAGTGCATGACAGCGCTGCTGTTATTTTCACTGGTTATCAACTACACTTATGATATTTTACCTCTGCTGACAAAAAATAACTAAGAGGAAGTGTAAAACAAAGAAATGCATTTGATAGAACTCCTAGCTTAATGAACCCTGCAGTAAATCAGTATTAGGCATACATGGGGCTTCCCAACACATCTATACATGTAGATTAGGCTATAATCCACAACAGTATGAATAAATTAAAATCAATGATGTAAACACAGCAATTGATAAAGGTGTAACAGCTATAAATCCAGATCCAGTTGGCTACTAGGATGACAAAATCGACATTAACCGCCCCTCTCTTGATTTAGAAAAAATAAAATCAGTATTGTATTAAAAAACAGCTGTAAGTAAAATGTTCATATTAATAGCACCTGCTCTGACAGGGACTGTGATATACCATTAGATGTTTTGTTTTGACAGTGCTGTTATGACCATATATATATTTATTTCTTAGTCCCTTTATTAGAATACAACTAGAAAACATAATCCACAGTATGGAAAACCACAAAAATATTAAAGAGAACCTGTCAGAATCTGATGAGTTCCTTGGAGTTTCTTCTTTGAGAGACCGTAAGAATGTCTGTGAAGATGATCAGTCATCCAGGCCCAAAAACATGTTATTCAGTGGCAGCTGGACTTGAAGATTTTTTACTAAAACCTGTACAATTGCCACTGAATCACCTTTTTTGAGACACTGGAAGAAGTCCAGCAAGGATCTGGATCAGCATCTGGCAGCTTCGTCTGGATGCCAAGTTGATCCTTCCATAATCCAAAAAAACCTGATTAGGAATGGTGTTTGCAAAATGACAGCAGTAAACAAAAACAACACTTTTTGTGTTTCTAGTAGAACGCTGCAGTGATTAACACATTTAATCTAATCAAGCTATACCATTGCCACTTGGACAATCAATAAGAATTTTAAAGATAAAACAATGTGTTGGGTTGGTGTTTAAACAACCCAAAGGTGTGGTTGCTTTTCTTCATTATAATGTACAATATATGTCATTCATTGACTTGTCATTTACATTGATTGTGAATTTATGATCATTGTGCTAAGAGAAACTGTACTCTGGTCGCAATTATGTTATGTTACGCACTGAAAGTAGAAGAGAGAAAGTATCGATACAATAGTGCTAGTATCGATCCGGTAACGATACCAACTTGGTATGGATACTATCGATATTTTAGGTTGATCCACCCACCACTATTTTCCACAGTACTGCAGAGACATCAGAAAACAAGATCAGCAGTAATCTGATGATAAGACTCATGTTATGTTCTATACCGTATTTTACTGCAAGCGAACTCTATATATACAAGAACAAGCATCAAACGCCAAACTCAGACGCAGAAATGAACAAGCGCAAGCTATCTTGAAACCTGCCTCCTATTTTAATCTGTGCTCCCTAATCAGCAGTTTTCGAATTTCATTCAAAGCTTCATTTTGTGTTGCTATTTGAATTTGGACCCCTTCAGAAGTTTGAAAAGCTTTTTGCCATTTGTTTTTACAACAAAAAATGACAAAAAGCCCACTGAAAAATGCCTCCTAATTTGTGTAATTCTACACGTGTGAACCATTTCAAAGATCAAAGATCGAGATATTTAAGAATACTATGGAGGAATTATTTGTAAACCTAAACCAGAAGGGGATGTTTATTTGTGGAGATTTTAATATTGACTTATTAAATCCAAATCATAATAAGAGCACAGAGGAATTTATTGATTCCATGTATAGCATGGGGTTATTTCCCCTGATAACAAAACCAACAAGGATAACATCTCATTGTGCAACTCTGTTAGATAACATATTTACAAATATAATGGAAGAAAATATAATAGGTGGGATATTAGTCAATGATATAAGCGACCATTTACCAGTTTTTGTATCTTATAATTGTCACTATAAAGCCAATAGAGATGAATACAAAATTATCCATAAAAGAATAAGAACAGAGAATACTTTAAACTGTCTTTAAAATGAACTTCTAAAGCAAGATTGGAATTCAGTATATAAACAGAATGAAGTGAATAAAGCTTATGATACATTCTGAAGAACATTTAATACATTACTTGATAAAAACTGTCCAGTGATTAAAAACAATAGGAAACACGGCTATGCAGGAAGACCATGGATGACTAAAGGACTACAAAATGCCTGCAAAAAAAAGAACACCCTATATCGAGAATTCATAAAAAAAAGAACCATAGAAATTGAAAGAAAATACAAAGCTTACAAAAACAAACTAACTAATATAATAACATAAAAAGCTAGAACATAATAAAGATAACACAAAAGGTATATGGAATGTATTAAACAGTATAATCAAAAACAAATTAA
>JAUYWH010000002.1:20132498-20161348 GCA_034779795.1 Ctenopoma multispine
AAGTGTAAACTTCTGCCTACTCCTTTTCAAACACAAGAATTAAATGATAATATGTAATTATGATGAATGCAAATGTTCACTAAACTAAACTAAACTAAACAATTTATCATAACCCTGGTTTTAATAGGCCTATCAACACCATTTGAACTTAATCATATGTAGTTATTCTGGATTATTATAGATCTAAATACTCTATACATCCTATTTAGCATACTTATGGGTAACACATTTGCATTTAAAATGTAGGCGAGAATACTGATAAGTATCTCATAACTGTACTCAGCACGTTGTATTAATAATTAGTTTGCTGATGTAACAGAAGGAAAAGGTTACTCAACCGTAGCCATAATCCTCCCCATAAGCCTCTACAATGATGCCATAGTCATCAAGTCTGTTGTTAAAATCTAATTGCAGAAATTCCTTTCGTGCCTTTTAGTGAAGATTATTTCACCAGAAAAAAAAACATAACAACTTTTGAACAAGCTCCTTCCTGGAGGAAACAGCATCTGAAATAAAGACAACGCGCATTGATGCTTCACGCCACACAAAGCAGTGCAATAGTCCTGAGGACAATTCAAATGTGAACTCATCAGAAAGGGCAATCAGGCCAGGCTCAACTGAATTACCTGAGTGTATAAAAAAGGCATTCCAGTTAGTACTTAACCCAAGATGCCATCAGTCTGACAACAAACTCAGTGTGGCATTCAGATCTTCTATTAGCCGGAGTCATTAAAGCAACATCATAAACCCTCCAAGTACAGTCTCCTGGAATATTTTCATGGTTTTAGAAAATGATACCCCTGCAGATGAGGTACATCACACCTCTATTTCAGTTTTTGCCAACTCATTACCTTTATTTGTGACAAGGGACCTAGTTTACGGTATGAGGTACATCCTGAACACCACAGAAGCAGTAGAAGGACCTCACAGCTGCAAAAGGAAAGTCTGTCATGTTTTATCAGGTAATAGATTCACATCTTCATGTCCTAATTTAAACAGGCTACATAGGCTCAACAAGGTGTCGTTTAGATTTTTGAGGTCATACAGTTTCATGCATATATTCTGCATGGCTGGAAATGAGATTCTATTTCAGACATAAACTTTAATATTTGTCTGCTTTCAAATTAAATTCAGAATCCATTTTTACAATCACAGCAAAGTGAAGCACACAACTCGTCAACAACACGGGCTACACATTTCACACTTGTCTTGTATGATTTTGTTCTCGGGACCTCAGGGTATTTGAAGAAACTTTGACAAACTCTCAAACCTCAGAACTGTGCTTGGAGAGGGCATCCAAAAAACTGGCTCCAGTGCAAATGTGAAATGGGATAAAGGGTCTAATGAACAGCACCACACTCCACTCGCTGCAATATGTCACTGTCCTCCTCACTCCTCTGCAGCCTCAGTGTAGAGTTTCATATTAATTTCAAAGGAATCAAGGAGTGCTGTGTTCTTCATTTTCTTATCTCAACTCAGGATTAACTGTATGAGCAAAGCTATTTTCCAGTATCTGTATACAGAGGCTCTGCTGTATTATCTCCATCTGTATTTATATAAAAGTCAAGATTGTTATTGAAATTACTTAAATTACTCCAGAATATTTGCTTTGTGTAACCTGCATCAGAAAATGTGAAACTCCTGTGAAGCATTTCGTAAATAGTGCAGTTGTGGCAGCTGCTTTCAACTAACACTCAAGATATTTACTGTGGATATCTTTTTCATTACATTATACAGATATTAACCATTAATGACTGTACAAGTCACCGATATCTTAATTTAGATGCTGCATTTTTCTGGTATGTGTTAGTATAAACCTTCACACTCATATCTTTCCATTGTATAAATGTTTTCATGTTAATGTGGCTGTATGTGGCTAATATATCCGCTTAGTCATGGGAACAGCAGTGATCACTTCAACATCCAAAATAAACAAAACATGACTTGGTAATTAATTAAGCTAATTATTTGAATGACACATGCCATCTCATTGTTGACTCAGTCATTACAAATGTAATTAATTAATAATATTTATAGTCCCTGTGCCTGTGGTGCAGCTTTTTGGCGATGCTGTTTTGTGAGGGCTTTGTGGGTTGGAAAGGCAGAAAACTGGCCATTTGCCTCTGGACGCTCACAAAAATATTTTGGCTTTTCCGAGATCCGTCAGCAAGAATTTGCTGTAAACAGGCCCATGTCCTGAAGAATAAGCAGTTTTGGGGGGAAAGCTAATAATTAAAATATGTATTTCTGCTTTGCATTGCCCTCATTGTTACTGGGGAGTGCTGATCAAAGATCTGTTTGCTTTTATGATCCAGCAGTGATACCTGTAGGTAAGCTGCAGTATTGCATGCTGAATAGCAGATCCAGGAGATCTCTCCCCCACATATTTACAGTACAATAGTACTAAATGTATCATTGTTTTCCTTTGTTAGCTCACAAATTCCTAATAGCTATTTAATAATTTCAAAAGTAAGAGTTAAATACAGTTCTCTAGTCTTTTTAAGGAGACTAAAGGAGATTAAAGCCCCCATCCACTAAAAAATGTGTTTTACTTATTTGTTTGAAGTGTTTCACTGAGTAATATTTGAGCACGGTTTGACACTATAAGTCTATTTATACACACAAAAAAGTAGCTGATGACTCACTGTGGGAATTTATTAAGCTGCAGAATTCAAATTCTGCACCAAAGTGATAAATTCTCAGAACATGGAACAGACATGACATGTTTCACTGTATAAAAGACTTATCCACCTGCACTGTCACTAAATTATTAAACTAATATAATTAATTAAATTCATAAGTTAAATTAATTAATAATGCCATCCAACTAGACAATAATTCATGCAGGACTGGGAGCTTCATGAATGAACTAGTTGTGGTTTTTAAGTGCCAGGTTGGGTAAACCACTCCATCACATGCCACCCTTTTCCCTCTTTTTTGAAAAAAAAAAAAAAAACCTGTTGAATATTTCATCGAATGTTTTGCACGGTTTAATTGTACATTTCAACATGGCGGCATTATTCATCCCTCCACCCAGAAATGAATGTTTGGTTAGTTTGGCAAATGCTAGTGCAAACAGTATCTCATACAACGCCCCTGTAATGTTCTCAGCATTATTGATTGATTGATTTCCTTGCAATGATAGTTTCTCAGTGTGAGCAGATGAGGTGGATGAAAAATGGGGGGTAGTAAGGCCTCACATTACACTGCAAAAACATTTCACTGGGAAAACTGCTACAGAAAACCAGGGTGACAATGTAAATCTCAGAAGCATGTTAAACAAGTACAGACATGCAATAGATCCACTGTCAGCATTAATGCTTGGCCGTTCACACGCTCGTTATTAGAAAAGAGGGCAGTGTTGTTTTGGCTGCAGCTTCCCAGAGGCATACAATAACCTTTTTGTAGCTCAGTTTTGAAAAACCTTTTCAACTCAACTCCTGTTACCTAAGACCGAAACCAACGGATCTCTCGTAAAAATAAAAAAGGACCAATATAACCTTGTGTTCAACATTGTTTCTCCACGAACCTTGAAGGCTGAGACAGGACTGACCCTGAAACCTGCTCAAGTGCCAATGACAGGATGATGATTAGCATCTTGTTATCTGTCCTGATGTTTCATTTAACTCAAGTTCGAGTTCAAACCAGATTGAAGTTTTTGCATCATTTCATCCATGTCAGATCTCATTTCGACACACTTGACAGGAGAGTTAACATGGTGAATGTATGGCTGCTTTGGATTATTGCAGCCCTTCATCTTCTCATTGGCTCCTGCATTTGATCTTTATGACTTTACAATATGATAGATTTTATAAGACAAGACACTGTACTTGGGCTGAGCATTTTTTAGAGTGTAGGAAATGTTCTTTGATGGTCTGAAGTAATCTTATTGAGGGGTTTTCACTTTTTTTTATCTGACATCTGGGTGCCTGCTCTACATTTTAGTTATCAACAGAGCAAAGAAAATGTAATTTCACTTTCATTTGATCATCCTTATAAAATTACTTTGCATACAAAATGCATGGCTCCAAAATACTACTCTTCCTTAATCACCAACAAAAAAAAATTGATTGAAAACGTTTGATTGGGACCAGAATATACTTGTATATTCAGGAGAATATAAAATTATTTGGCACACCATTAACTCTAAACTGAAACCACGTAGGGATTCTCAAAGAGCATGGCCCTAAATGACCACAACAGGTGGAAAATGACACACAGGAAAAATATACACAAAGCAACCACAAAGAGGCAAAAACAATTATAAACAAATGTCATGATTGTGTCACTTGTAGTTCTTTTGTGTTTCTTAAAGTTTGATGGTATCCTATAAAAAAGGGATTGAGGGGCCTTTCATTCCTTTGTGCACAGGGACCCAATTTCTCATAATCCACCCCTGCCTGAGATCTGAACACTAGCAATAAATAAATAAAAGGCAAAGCTTATTGTCAACTCTAACAATAGTGATTTTTCTATACCCATATATGATAGCAGGGTAAGAAGCCACATACAGACTGCTGTACAAACTGTGGAATGAACTTCTACACACAATGACTCAACTTTCACTTAGCTACTAGATTTGCATGTGTTTTCAATGCTGGTGCAGGCTGTCGAATCAGCATCTCTTCTTCTTCTTCTTCTTCAGAATTAGTGCTGGGATCAGTGACGGCACATACAGAAAACATCAGTCAGCATAAGGGAATTTGCTCAAACATAACAAGAACTGGATATTTATATCAAAAGCATCCTGAGAGCTCCTGGTTTAGTCGCTGTAATCAGGTTAGCTCAACGTCTCCTGCAATGAAGTAATCTACTTTGATGCTCCGTCTGCTACCGAAACATTGAATCTGTGTCAGACTACGCAGGCTGAGCAGCTACCAGCACTCCAGCCCACTCTGTAATTCAATTTACATTTGTTGACTCATGTCCTACTTAACGTCCAAGCAGCCAACAGCCTGATTACGAAAGCCACAAATTGTCAAATACTAAACCCGAATAAACATTTATATGTCTCTCAGAATCAGGAGGGTTATAATTATCTGCCGTAATGTTGTTTCGCAGGACAGATAAGTGCAGCGCAGGAGTTCAGTAACAAGCTTCACTTCCCCAGATCATCTACGCAGAAGTTCAAACATTTGTTTTCTCTGCAATTATTCTTTTTCAGTGAACTCATCTGACCTGCTCTTTCCAGAGTCTGTAGACGTTTATTAAAGGTTAGAAAGGCTAGAAATGATCACTCTGTTCTGTTCTATACAGTTTTACCCACTGCACAGTCAGTAAGGGCAACAAAATGAATGCTCACATGCAATACAGTGTGAAAATGTTGTGTTTATCCATCTGAAATGGAAATGCAGAAAAGCTAAATGTTTGAATGTACTTCATTAAGGCACATTGTAATGGTTTTTAATATTTTGTAAAACTAAAGTTAAACGACCTGTAAATTAGTACAGTGGCACAAAAAGCATTTCATTTCAGGATGCCTCTGCCGTTCTCTGAAATGACTCTCGTTAATTGCCTCTCATAACCTTAATTGCCACACTCGGCCCATTTATTTTCCTATTACTGAGACATCACCTCCCCTGGAATATAAATATCTGTACATTAAAAAATTCAATACTGCAAGATACAAATAAGAAATTCATATTCATTTTTTCCTCTTCAGCCCATCATGGACTATTTGAATATGTTTGCCTCAGTGATGTCACATACATGACAGCAGTACATTACAAAAAAAAAGAGCAAGGATCTAAAGAAAAAGTTAAACAGCATCAAACATTTCTGTGCATATGTTGACTAATCAGTTTTACTTTGTGACATACTTTTGACATCTCATGGTTACATTTTGAATCATAGTTTATACACACGTACTGTAAATGTTTCCTCTGCACTACCATCATTTGACCACTAGATGGAAGTGTTTACTAACAAGTGTGAGTCATACAGTCTGATTGGATGTAGTACTTCATACTGTATGTTGTGACTTCTACCAAACCCACAAACATGAAGCTTTATTAGACATTATGTTTACCACAAACATCTAGATTTTAACAGCATTTGGCCCCAAAATAACGAGACTACACTGGCATATACAGAAGAAAATGGACCTAAAGTTTAGTAAAATTGGAAACATGAGATTGAGTGTGTCTCATCAGCACTAACATAAATAATAATAATAATAATAATAATAATAATTGTATCATTTGTTTCTTGTGATTTGTTAGATTATGGTATTATAAGACTGTAGGCTGTAACATTTGAAATTTGACTTTTTGGACCTGAACTGTGATTTTTTATTTTTATTTTTTTCAGAATATCTGTTTACTTTAAATAATTATTATGACCGATATTTGTAGAGTTACTGGAAGGATGCTTTGATATTTTGTATGTACAGATAACGACTTTCATCTGCTGAGCTCATGGACATGTCATGTTAACACACATTCACGGATTAATGCGGTAATTAGGACATCAGGGCATCATTACCTGTCCAATTTGATTGACATCTTCTTCCACAAGCGGGGACAACGGGGCTGCGCAGCACAATGAGAGGGGGGGGAGACGGTGGGAGGGCGCGCAGGAGAACAGCTATCCAATGGGATCAGTGATGGGAGGGAGTTTGCCGAACTCCAGCTTTGTCCTAACTTACTGGGACTCCTGAGCACAATATGACTGAAGCGCTTGTACCGTTATTCCGCGGGACGGTGTATAGACTGAGCTGCTTGCGCACACTCAACGCCGCTGACTTGCGCCCTAACTTTGGATAAACTTTTTTTACGCATCTCCTAGGAGCCAGGAACTTTCGCGTTGTTTTGTCTTTCAGGGGATTGTGAGATTCCGTCCTGAAATAATGTTATTAAAGGAGTTGAACTGAAACTTCCCCGATCTGCAGGAATCACTCTTCATTCAGAGGATATTGTTGCGCCGCGCAGGATCACATTAACTCTGCTGGTGTACTTTGGGACACTGAAGAAGTGTGGAAGGAGTCGTTGCTGAGTTTCCCATTGATTTCTTTTCTGCACATTTGCTGGAATACAATGCTTTAGTGATTTGTCCAGTCTCAGTAAAGTTAATGCATCATAGGCATGGACTCTGTCTGAGAAAGGTGGACTGGCTAACTGACCATGGCGTTCACAGGTAGGGGCTTAGGCCGGTTTCATTTGATTTTACTAATGTTATGGACTCTGTCGCAGTACTCAGCATCCAGCCAAGTCCGTCAAGAGTTTCAGGTCCTAGAGGAGCAGCCTATCGGTACCTACGTGGGCACTATAGAGACCAAGCCCAGCTTCACGTACCGCTTCAGCGAGAACCACAAACTTTTTGCAATTAACGGCACCACGGGAGTCATTTCCACTTCCTCGGTGATTGACAGAGAAATTTTGCAAAGTGATGTCATAAATGTCGTGGTGCTATCCAGCCAACCCACCTACCCCACAGAGGTCAGGATAGTAGTATTGGATATTAATGATAACTCTCCGGTGTTTCCAGACGCGTCAATTGTAGTGTCTTTTAAGGAGGACGCCAGCAGCGGCAGACAAGTGATCCTGGACACTGCCACTGACTCAGACATTGGAAGTAACGGGGTTGATCACACCACGTACAGAATAGTGAAAGGCAACGAGCAGAGGAAATTCCGCTTGGATATTACAGTCAATCCTAGTGGAGAGGGGGCATTCTTGCACCTTGTTTCAACTGGAGGCTTGGACAGGGAAGTTACTCCCTTCTACCAGCTCCTAATTGAAGTGGAGGACAAAGGAGAACCGAAAAAGTTTGGCTATCTTCAAGTCAACGTCACCATTCAAGACATAAATGACAACCCCCCCATGTTTGAGCAAGATCAATATCAAACCAGTGTTTTTGAGGATGCAGCTGTAGGTTCAAGTATTCTGCAGATAACTGCATCAGACCAAGATGAAGGAGCTAATTCTGAAATCAGGTACTTTTTAGATGAGGGGACACCTTTCCAAATTGACCCTAAAGCAGGTACTATTATCATAAAAGAGGGTTTGGATTATGAAAGTAAGAAGGAGTATTCCCTGACTATTCATGCAGTAGACAACGGGGTGCCCTCTCTGTCAGGCAGAACAGAAGCTACAATAAAACTTTTAGATGTGAATGACAATGACCCAGTGGTGAAGTTCAGGTATTTCCCCACTACTTCTAAATTTGCATCTGTTGATGAAAATGCACAGATTGGCACAGTTGTGGCTTTACTCACTGTTTCAGATTCAGACTCCCCCACGGCTAATGGTAACATATCTGTTTCAATCTTAGGAGGCAACGAGCAGAGACACTTTGAAGTGCACACGTCTCCCGTGCCTAATTTAAGTCTGATCAAAGTGGCCAGTGTGTTAGACAGAGAGAGAATTTCCTCATACAATTTGACTGTGTCTGTGTCAGACAATGGTAAGCCTATGGCCCGATCCTCGTTTGCCAGTCTGGTAATTTTTGTCAATGATATCAATGATCACCCACCCATATTTCAGGAAACACTGTACAGAGTAGATATAAGTGAAGACATACCGAAAGGCAGCTACATTAAAGGGGTTTCTGCAACAGATGGTGACTCTGGGCAGAATGCCAATCTACGCTACTCCCTGGTGTCTGGAAATGCTTTGGGCTGGTTCTCCATCAGTGAAAACAGTGGTCTGGTTACCAGCGCCGCTTTGCTGGATAGGGAAGTAGCGTCTGAAATTGTGCTTAACATAAGTGCCAAAGACCAGGGGCTGCAGCCCAAGATCTCTTACACTCAACTGATAGTCAACATCACTGATGTGAATGACCAAGTGCCCACATTTACACAGAGTACATATCATGTTTCCCTTGTGGAGCATGCTCCTGCTGGCACTGAGCTGGTGGTACTGTCTGCCTCAGATGACGACCTTGGGGCCAATGGAACTATCCGGTTCTCATTTGATGCAGAGACTCCAGCCAGCGTCCAGGAGCTGTTTCGCCTGGATGCCGTGTCAGGGCGATTAAGCACAGCCGTGGAGCTAGACAGGGAGGATCAGGCCTCCTACTTACTCCACATTCAGGCAGCAGACGCAGGCAGCCCCCCTTTGCACTCTGTAGGAAAAATCAACATCACTCTGAAGGATATCAATGACAATAGGCCAGTTTTCTACCCTGTGCAGTATTTTGCTAATGTGAAAGAGAATGAGCCATCAGGTTCTTATGTAACCACCGTTTCAGCCTCTGACCCTGATTTGGGCCGAAATGGCACAGTCAAATATATAATTACAGCTGGAGATGTTGCCAAATTCCGCATTAATAGCAACACTGGGAAAATTACCACCCTTGTGCCCCTGGATAGAGAGGAGAAAACTGCTTACCAAATGCAGGTGACAGCAGCAGATGGTAGTGGCCTGCGCTCCCACACCCAGGCCATCGTGACTGTAACTGTCATAGACACACAGGATAACCCACCAGTGTTCAGCCAGAAGGTCTACAGCTTTGTCATGTTCGAAAATGTCGCCACTGGCACAGTCGTTGGCACTGTGTCAGCCACCACTGTAGATTTAAACACAAATATTTCATACCTAATCACTGCAGGGGACCACAGGGGGCTTTTTGCTCTAAACAGCGCAGGTCAGATCACAACAAGAAGTCAGATAGACAGAGAGGAGCAGGGTTTCTATCAGCTAAAGATTGTAGCCAGAGCTGGAGAGATAACTGGAGAGGCTACTGTTAACATCACTGTGAAGGACTTGAATGACAACTCACCTCATTTTATTCATACTGTGGAACATGTGAGTGCAGTGGAAAACTGGAGCACAGGTCATGTCATATCCCAGGCCAAAGCTTCAGATCCTGATGAAGGCACAAACGGCATGGTGGTCTACAGCCTTAAACAAAACCCCAGAGGCCTGTTTCATATTCATGAGAAACATGGCCTCATCACACTGACCGGGCCTCTAGAGGTCACAACCAGTTCCTATGAGGTTGAGGTCATTGCATCCGACATGGGGGTTCCCCAGCACACCTCTAGTCTCATCCTCATCATCAGCGTTTATGATGTTAATGACAACTCGCCAGTATTTGACCAGCTTTCATACGAGGTCATCATCCTGGAGTCTGAGCCTGTTAACAGTCGCTTTTTCAAAGTGGAGGCCACCGACAAAGACTCTGGTCTTAATGGGGAGATTATGTATGACATCGCTGGTGGCAACACAGGTGATGTGTTTGGTATTTTTCCAGACGGGCAGCTGTATATCAAAGCAGAGCTTGACAGAGAGATACAAGACAGATATAATTTAGTGGTTGTAGCCAAAGACAGAGCAGTGGAACCGCTAAGTGCCACTGTCAATGTCACCGTGATTCTAGATGATGTGAACGATAACCGTCCCCTCTTTAACAGCACTAATTATGTGTTTCATTTTGAGGAAGAGCAGAAGAGGGGGTCACTAGTTGGAAGGGTTTTTGCTGAGGATAAAGACTTTGGCCCTAACAGTGAGGTCAGATATACATTTGAGACTCCGCAGCCCAACTTTGAGCTGAATGCCATCACGGGGGAGTTGACCAGCACGCTGCAGTTGGACCGCGAGTCCCTTATGAGACAAAGAGGCGCCGCAGTGTTCAGCTTTGTGGTTGTCTCGTCAGACCAGGGTCTCCCCAAGCCCCTCAGAGACCAGGCTAAAGTGCAAGTTTACATTCAAGACATCAATGACAACCCACCTAAATTCACCAAAGACATGTACCAGGCCTCAATCTCTGAGTCGGCTCAAAACATGACACAGTTGCTGCGGGTCTCTGCTTCTGATGTGGATGAGAACAAGAACGGACTGGTTCGTTATCACATTGCTGAGGGCAACGAAGAAGGACAATTCACTATCGATAGCAGCTCTGGACAGGTTACTTTAGTTGGAAAGCTGGACTATGAATCCACATCTTCCTATTCACTGAAAATTATAGCTGTTGATGCTGGTGCTGAGCCCTTGTCCTCCTCTTGTATGCTTAGTGTTAGCATCCTGGATGAGAATGACAACTCCCCATCCTTCCCTAAGTCCTCACTGTCTGTAGATGTCCTGGAAAATATGAGAATAGGGGAGCTAGTAGCGTCTGTCACTGCCACTGATGCAGATTCAGGTCAAAATGCAGACATAACATACAGCATCACAGCTACAAACAACCATGGCACATTCAGCATCAGCCCTAACACCGGCAGCATCTTCTTGGTTAAAAAGCTTGATTTTGAGACCCAGTCATTTTACAAACTCAACATCACTGCTAAGGACAATGGAAGACCACCCCGCTCCTCATCCATTCCTGTGGTTATTCATGTCAGGGATTTTAACGACAACCCTCCCATATTTGCCCCTGGTGACATTTTCAAATCCATCCCTGAAAATCTACCTATCTCAGCCTCAGTTATGACTATTACAGCTCATGACACAGATGCAGACATCAATGGGAAGCTGGAGTACTCCATTGTTCAGCAGATTCCAAGAGGAAACCACTTCAGCATTGACCCAAGTACTGGGCTTATATACACCAACAAGGAAATCGACAGGGAGTTCTCCAATCTGTTTGAGCTGTCAATCAAAGCCACAGATCAGGCAGTTCCAGTTGAATTCCGTCGCTTTGCCCTGAAAAATGTCACAGTATGGGTCACAGACCAGAATGATAATGTTCCCACTTTTGTTTCCCAGAATGCACTTGTGGCTGAGCCCAACATAGTCATTGGCTCCATCCTGACTACAGTGGTGGCCTTTGACCCTGATGAAGGGGCAAATGGGGAAGTAGAATATGAGCTTGTGGAAGGGGACTCGGGCACTTTCATCATGGACAGGTATAGTGGAGATATTCGCCTGGCCTCCCAGCTGATACCATCCAGACTAATGTACACCCTCACAGTATCAGCCACTGACCACGGCACTGACCGCAAGACCTCTAGAACTGAGCTAACAATTATCCTTCAAGGGATGGATGGTCCTGTTTTTTCCCAACCCAAATACATCACCATCCTGAAAGAGGGACTTCCACCAGGCACCAACGTGATCTCCCTGGATGCCTCAAGTCCACGGGGCTCTGCTACCAGAGTGGAGTATTTCATTGTGGCAGTTCGCTGCGGTGGAAAAGCTGTGGGACGCCTTTTCACTATTGGCCGCCACACTGGAGTGATACAGACGGCTGCAGAGCTGGACCGTGAACAAGGCTCCGACCTCTACCTGGTGGATGTGTATGCCATCGAGACAGACGCCAGCCAGCCCAGGACACAGCGTACTGAGGTTAGTGCACCGCCGACTTTTCTGTTCTCACAGGTACAGGTACCAGAAAGCCACGTTATAATTAGCTTTACCGGTCTGTTTGATCTCTTAGGCAGAGAGAGGGCATGAACTCATCCACTGGCATTTGCTAGACACATTTGGATGGAATAAGTGTAATGACATCAAGGTTTGAACTGGAAAAAAATTTCAGCAAGACTGTCCAAGTCACATATAAAACAGAGCAACCTATTGCATTTGTCTGCTCATTAATTAAATTCCTCTTTACACACAGCTCTGCATTATATTAAATCAGAATTTTCTTGGCCAAGAGTAAGAAAGCCTTGTTCTTTGGCATGATAACTTTATTGTTCTCATTCCCAAAAACATACTAGCTCTAACAATTAATCTTGAATGTGCCTCCTCTAATATTTGAGCAGTCTGGGAAAGGGAAATGAGTGTTGATTGTCTTCTGCATAGGCTCCCCTCATGATCTCATGGACAGAAATATTCTTATCAGTGGATATGAACAGCACATATCAAAAAAAGCCTCTCTTATGTCCGCTGCTGTACACATAAATAATTAAAGGATGCTGTTTCAGGTTCAAGGCCCATGATGGCTTCCCTCACTGTCTTAAGTAGAAATGAATGGGAGAGTAATTCATATGGTCTTCCACTGCAGGTATGCATCATCAGTGCTGGTATTACTTTGAGTTTTTGAGCCTGAGGCTGTTTTGGCACATGGGGTGGTCTTGAAAAAACTGCTCCATAGGCAATAAGTGACCATTAAAATTGAGTGACCTCTTAAGACTCTGTGAAAGGATGCTTAAGGCAGAAAGAGTGAAATTTAAGCTGTTCATTGAGTTTGAATTACATAATGCACCTTTTTTAGGCAGTTAAATTCTCTGAAGTGTAACGGGAACTCTAAACCCAGGGTTGGGTGGCTAAGGCTGAGCTGCTATTCAAATGAAAACTAAA
This sequence comes from Ctenopoma multispine, assembly GCA_034779795.1. Classification (NCBI taxonomy): domain Eukaryota; kingdom Metazoa; phylum Chordata; class Actinopteri; order Anabantiformes; family Anabantidae; genus Ctenopoma; species Ctenopoma multispine. The sequence goes on from JAUYWH010000002.1 coordinate 20,145,677, forward strand.
TGTGATACTATATATTTTGTTAATTTTAACTAGGACTTAGACTGACAAGTTATTACAGCCCGTATGACACATACTGTGTTTGTAAAATAGAATCAAAAAGGTGTAAGCTGCTTCTCTTCAGAAATGTCAAATGATTGCAGAGTTTAAGATTAGTGGGATGCTTGTGACAGTTGTTATTGATGCCTTTTAACCACCGCAAATATTGAAACTGAAATCCAATACTGCAATCACTTATATGGAGGCAAGCTCACATATTATCAGAATCAAGGATTACTTGGCAAAATCGTATTTGCTAAGTTAATGTAAAGGTTTGCTCAGGCCAAATGGGAATATCAAATGTTCTCAACTTTGCCTGCAGCGAAGATGGCAATCTGCTTTTCTGCAGTCTCTACTGTCAGCCTAATGAGTGAATATAGTGCTTCGGAGCACTATCCTTAAACTTTAAAGTCTAGGTTGGTTTCATGCTAAGTCTGAACTTTCTCACCCCTTGGAGAGATGACTTTACCACACCACCTGGCTGAGTAGTCTCTCCACTTTGAGAAGCATGAGATCTAATAACTTGGAGGAATTCAAATAACCTTCCACATTTGGAAATATAGCCTGTTTTTTTTGTTTCTGAAATGCAGTGGGCAGTCATCTTTACGACAGCACAAATTAACACATTCAATCACATTCATACTATTTGTATCTTCTCTGTCAATAAGATCTCAAAGCAGAATGTGGTAAAATAGTGTAAACCTTCAGACTTAGACTAATGTTTTTCCAGTGCAGTGTTTATACACCAGATACCCAGTAGCAACTAGGGGATTATTTTCATCCCTCGGGTTGTGACCCTTTCACATTCTCCATTTCCTATTCTCCCCATTGATTGGATGCATAAGGGAAAGCTGGCATTTTTCCCTCTGCTATGCACCATGTGTGATGTTTTGGAAACACTGAAACAAAGAGAATTTAGCTTTATCAATGGCCATAATCTCAAACATCTCAGGACACCGCTATGGAATGAAGGAGTTCTTGTTTTTTTTCCTGAACTTGGCATCTTAGAAAGTTTGATTGTTTTATAGATCTGTCAGTTTTGTTTGTTTGAAAGACTGTATGCACCTTTTGTTTCACATTTGGGTCGTGTGTGACGTGCAGTGGGCATTTCTTTAAGCCAATCAATGGTTGTGCAATGACTTACAGAGAGCTAGATATTAGGTTGTTCTACTTCAGCAGCGTCTGAGTGGCATGTTGTGCAAATGACTTCATTGCCCAGAAATCTTTGTTTATTCCTCTTAGAAGATGGTTGGAAGAAAGATGCTGAAAAGATCTCTTGGCAGCAGATTGATCCATTGTTGGTCAGTGCAGATTCCATTCATACCTTACGGGAGGATGTTTTTTAATTTCACTGAGAGTTTGGATTCATCTCATCCTGCAATGTCCTTGTTTATAACTCATACTGAGTAAACTGCCACGAGAATCTTTCTCCACAGAGGCTGAAACTTTCAAATCCCGGTTCCACTTCTGGCTACAGCCCAATCAGTGTAGCGACAGCGGGTGTTCCTTATCTGCCAAGTCCAAACACCTGCACATCAGTGATTGAAATTTGAGCAGAAGTGGAATATGCTTGAAAAGGAACTGAGTGATAAGGCCAGAATTATGCATGTGGTGTTTTTTTCATATTGATTGATATTGATCATGATGGATTTGATGTATGTGTGGTGATGGACAGACATTCAGCATTTTTCTTAGACCTCAGTGATGTACTCAGTGTGTTATGGTGAGTACTGCACCATAACCCACTGAATGTTGTTTACAAGAAAACCCCACAGGGTATCTTTTAATTAGGAAACGTGGGAAACAAGAAGCAAATAGAGTATAATTCACTATGTTTTGCTCCATGAGAATATGAAGTATGTTCACTACAACTGTTCATTCTTGGTCTTATATTCCTTTTTCTTTCATTTTATTTTAAGCCTGAGTCTTGGACAAACAGCAACACAGTTGTTATACAGCTTCCGTGTTTTTCCAGCAGTGTAAGGAAAACATTCAGAGCCATATTTCAAAATGCTCATGTTCAAATTCAAGTTACGTTTTGTGTTTTGGTGGAATATTCCTTTAAATGCTGAGAACTCTGAAGAAACCTCATAGATCTTCCTGTCACCTCAACAGTCTGTTTCTTGTCCTCTTTGCTCCTTTGCTTCATCTGCCTCCCCCTCACCCTCGAACCCTTCAGCCCCTATACTCCAGACTGCTACAACTGTTTTGTTAAACTCACTGTGAATCAAAATGAAGTGCATTTTTTTCAGAGAGGCCCTCAAGTGACACATAAGTCCTTGCCCCCTCCTCTTAAAGTCATTGTTTCCCCTCAAAAGTAAACACAGTCAGAGTGTTCAACAGGCCTTCCTTTGTTTTGCCTTTGTAGATAAAGTGTTGCACTGCCCTGGTCGTGATTTGGGAGGTTTGTGTTATTTTTTTTGTCTGTGCCAGCATCTTGCCTTGGCAGATTTAGGAGTGTGTATGGATGCCCCTGTCAGCTAGCTTTCCTCCCCTCTCCTCGCCAGTGTGGGACATACGGAAGAGCTGTTTGGACTTGTGAGATTGAGGAGAGAAGAGGCGTGTGAGTGTTGGGGGGGGTTACTGGAAGTTGTGGGAATGAAGGAAGAGGAGGGGTGGAGTGAAATATGTTGTTGAAAGTGCCAGACGCAGGCAGCGTTGCAAGGAATCATGGGTAGCAAGAGCTAAGGGCAGAGCTCCGGATCATGTCCTAAGCAGGTGGGGGCAGGAAGGCTCAATCTGCCAGCCCCGAGTTTTTGGGACATCGCAGTCGCAGAATGAGATCAGATGGCTGAGTCATATATAGAAATTAGTGTTGACCTCTGTTGCTATGGATAGTTTGAGCTCCAATATAGTCATCACCCCCTTCGTTAAGTTGTATATTTCTGTGCCTTTGCATCTCTTTTGTGTATCCCTGCTTGTTTTGTGTCTCTGGGAATCTGTTTGTGTCTCTCTCTGTGTTGTGGATCAGTCTGATTATAAATCTTGTTCTGAACAAACTTCAAAGTCTCTTTGGTTTTCTTTCGGTCTCTCTTTCATTGCTTTCTCTGTGTTTTGGTGATGCTAAACCTCCTTCAACACTGAGGGAAATGTGATTAGAGCATCAGAGGCGGAGCTGAGGTTGTAGAGTAGATAGAGGTCAAAAAAAAAAAGCTGAGATATAAAACCTGCACACTCAGCCAGGTCAACAAGGCAGGGAGGAGAAGGTCGTGTACAGCTGAACAATATGATATGGATGCTGGGTTTCGTGGCTTTGTGTGAGTATTAATAAAAACTGAAATAATGATGACTGCACTTTTCAGAGAACGGTCAAACAGTGTAACAGATAGCCCCCAAAGCGATGCATTCAGTGTTCTTTGTTGAATCAAACTGAGCAGAAAAAAAAGCGTTTGATTACGTCCAAGCTTAGTATTAAAATTTCACGTTCCTCAGAAGACACATTTTACAAGAACTGGACAAGGAATGATGCAGAACAAACTGAATCCTTGTGTATTGTAATTCATGGTCTAATTGCGTCGCTGCTCGTGCATGTGTGCTTTGAGAAAGGGTAGTAATGCTCTAGTCCTGGGCCATAAACATGGTTGTAATTCACGCCGTAATCTGGGCGGACACGCTTTTTTGAAACGGTCAACGAGGAGGTGATGCATCTCCCTCCTCGTTAGGTGGTCAGCCCAGGTGAACCCGTGGGTGATCTGGTTGCTGAGGAGTTGTCTCAGAGCATTTGTCCATTTTATGAGACAGTTGCCATAAAAGCTGGATAAACATTCTCTCATGCGTAGATGCGTGCAAGCAAACGCTGCCAGAATCACACAGATGCTCACAAAGTGAACTTCAAACTCCTGAAGTGTAGGAAAATATTAAACCATAACCGCAGTAAAAACAATTCTTGTTTCATTTAAATAATTACAATTATGCTGCTGTCAGAAATGATCACTGAGATACTTTTATTCCAATTTAAAGCCTTTAATGAACTTAGTGGTTCATGTCCCCTTTTTTTTATTACACCACACTGTTTGTTAATCTTTGTCACGTCCCATTTAGTTTGCGGCACGGTGTAGCTGGAAAAGTGTTAAGCCGTTACTGCTACTGTCTAGCTCGTTTGACCACTTGATGAATATTAAATATATTCCATCGAGGTTTTAGCATCTCTTGCACAGCTTGTCTCACGTTTCACCTCGTTTGACAGTTTATTTCATCAGAAAGCAGCAACAGGCTCAGCTCATAATACACATTTGTCAAACTTGGTGTCAAAGGTCAAATACGGGGTCATATTGATCTGCTGTGCCACGATTTACAAAGTTTTTCTAACCACGAGTCACAAAAGCTGTTAAGAGCCACAATTCACCAGTGAGGTTCAGTATTTCATCAACAAAGCAGCATTTTTAGAAGACATTTACATCTTTTATGCTTTTTACGCCTCCGATGTGTCAGTATTGTTTTACCATCTTATTCATCATGTTCAGTATTTGTTTTAACCTGCTTACAGTCAAATATGTTGAACTTGTAGACTAGTCTGTTGAGGTCTACAGTAGGGAGGGTTTGATCATTTTTGTAATTTTCTAGTGTGTTTTTATGCAGGTAGTGTGTCTCTGGTGTTTTCATAGTTTAGCTTCAGTTACTGTGTTTTTCTCCCCCATGAATCACAGTGGAATAACCAGCATGAATAGAAAGAATTAACATAATTTGGTGTAGAAAAATATATATTTCTTCAACTCTTCTCAATCATCGAGTAACCACACAGATTTGTGATATTAGCCGCTGTGTTGATCCAGACTCCCAAGCTGGAAACTGTTGCTTCAGTTAAACAAACACTGTGTGTAGACATGTTTTTCCCACAGAAGAAATCATCCGATGTTAAACAGTGTGTGTAAACAAGCAGCTATGAAGGAGTTAAAGATTTTGCTGGATAAAATAGTTTTAAAATGGTTAAAAGTTGGCCTAAATCAGGATTTTATTTAGATCAAAAGAATAAGTTAACACGATTATGTATCAGACCAGGCATTTGAGCCCAGCTTTTGGTATTTTGGCAGTGTTTGATGCTGCTATGGACACAAATTAGTTCATACCAAACAAGTACAGAGGCTCAATACCCAGCCTTAGATCTGGATTAGTGTTGGTATATTGTCATATCACTAGATTTACCAAACTAAGTAATAGTAAATCTGGGAAAAGTACTCAAAATTACCTTGATTTCAATGGCATTGTGTTAACTTTGTAGCGCTCATTGTATTGTCTTTTGTGGCAAACTGAATTGTCCTGGTGTGGTGACCCCACCCTGCTGCTACTCTAAACAGGTTAAAGCAAAAATTATTTACATAATCTATTTTTAAAACTTGGTTCGCCGCTAAATTATGTTTATAAAGGGAATGTACATACAGTATGTATTATAAGAAAAATCCTTTCAGCTCTGCGGTTGACTGTCCGCAAGCTTTTTTTTTCTTATTTTTACCCCCTTTCTGCCTTATGCAAAGTCAGTGCATGGCCTCGGGTTAGAATAATAAATGAATGTGGCCAGAACTGTGCATGCTTCACAGGCTTTTGCATCATCAGGTTTATTTTCACATCAGAGATACATTTCTCTTGTTGTGTGACTTTGATTGTCATGCCTCATTTGGGAGGGGTCATTCCTCCGTCTTAATCGCACGTGCTCGGACCAAATCTGCGACTGAAATAGTATTGATGTCCGCTGGGAATGCCTTTCTCCTTTGGTCTGCAGAATCAAGGGTGATCAAAAAGGACTGGTTTAACATTTTGTACTGGGGTGCAATCAGAAAGGTCCATTTGAAGCTGTGATCTAAAAGTTTCCAAGCTTTACTGCCACTCAACCACAGCAAGGTTGATTGGAAGCTGAAGTGGGAATGATCAGGTATAGCTGGTAACATTTGGGTTAAACATTTTTCTTGAGCAAGTGCGACACATGGAAATAAATCTTTGACTTATTATGACTACATCCCAAAGGTTTCTGCATCACTTTTCTCTGCACTGCTCTTGACTATGAAGGGACCATAAAATAAGCCCAAGTCTGTCCAGCATTAAAAAAAAAAAATTATGTTCACTACTTTCACTTGTAAAACTCAGGGAGTTGGAGAGAAAGAGGGAGAGTGGAGGGTTGATTTTGGCACATGCTCGCTGTGGTAATAATGGATCCCAGCTACAGAATGATTTGTTCTTACACGTGACTTACTGAGCTCTCTAGCATCAACAAACGCTCAAACACATCCACATGCAGAAATACACACTGCAAATTTCCATTGTTCTCAAAGCTGTGCTGCCTCGGTGACCCGTCTCTCTGTTTTCTGTCTTTAAAAAAAGTAAGTAAAAAAAACAAGCACGCTCCTGCTCTTTTGCACATCTCACTTCCTACTGGCCATCCATCTCTGGCACCTCCAGAGTGACATTTAGTGTGGTTGCCTCCTTCACAGGTCCTCCCACCTCCAGGGACATCAAACGAGAAGGAGAGAGAGGATGTGCAATACTGCTTCGTATGCAGTGTTCTCATGTGTGCGTGCACACACACACACACACACACACACACACACACCTCGTCTACCCGGCTTCTGGTAACACGAGCAACCCTGGGCAGGAAGGGGTATCTCCCACAGCTCGGACAGATAATTTAAGAGCTAGATGGGAGATGGAGGGAGGAGAAAGACAGAGGTAAGGAAGGGGGGGAGGACAGTGAGGTTTGTGCCTGGAGAACAGGGAGGGAGACTGGAGTAGGGCTTTAGTGTCAGAGGCAAGAGACATGCAAAGATAGACTGGCACCAGAGAGCGAGAGCCGTGTTATTGTTATCTCCCCTCTTATTTTATGAGTTTTCCATCAGTAGATCCACTGTAGCTCTTTTCTGCTCTGCTCTGTGTGCAGCACACAGTGCAACTTTATTAGGAGGTTAACCATATTGTGATTTAGCATTTGTACATAATCTTTTTTTATGTTTTCTAACTGTGTTGTGATTATTACTTTTCAAGCTTGCAAAATCTTGTATCTTTTCTTGCTTTCTCTGCTACGCAGGTCTTAACACAAAAAATAACAAGCCAAGCCACAGTCGATTTGCAGCTGTTTTCAATTTTGGAATTGAAATATTTCAGCTTTCAAAATGTCCCTGCATGACTTTTCCGGCGCTCAATTTCTGTGCAACTTGTTAAGCTTTTAAATTCATGCAAGAGAATGTGAGAGTCGTAATTCTATTTATGCTCCTCATTTGACAGCTTGTTGGCATTGCCTTGGACCATGCCCCTTTCAGTGTGATCTACTGGGTTTATCGCCGTGCAGCTTAATGTTTTATTTGTTGTGTTTTCAAATTGTGTAAAGAGGTACATGCAGTAACTGTGGTGTGTATTTACCTCTAAAACCCAATTAGCCCTCTTGGTCACAAGGTAATGTCAAACTCCCAACATGAATAAAGAAGTCATGAATTAAGTTGCTATAGTTCTGGTCTTTCAGTGGGGGCAAATTTGAATTTAATTTGTGGAAGCAAATCTGTTTTACTGCGTACTACCAAAAGTGTCACATGTAACTTTTTTTGTGTTAATTAGATGACCTTAAGTTTTAAGTGTTTAATGAACTAAGCAGGTGCTAGGTGCTTCTTATCAGGTGTTTCTGAAAGAATCTCACAAACCCCCAGACCACACAAGGTTCCCCACTCATTAAATTGCCCATATACATCATCATCCTCCCATGGGCCATTTTGCTGAAAGGCTGTGGTTGTTCGAGCACGTAGCCACATCTCAGGAAAATAGCTTGTGGTCACCAAAACAATAAGTGCAGAGAATGAGACTCCCTTTGGAGGATTATTATCTCATTCAAGGAGATTCTTGGATCAGAGGTGGTTCTGTGCTCATGTTGCTACTCTGTATTTCCAAGGCAGTGATCCTAAAACATATTTTTCAGTGAGATACCATAAAGCACACTGGTATGCTGTATGGCTCTGCGGGGCAACAGGCGAAAGCTGGCAAACAAAACTCTGTGTTTACACAAATTTTGAAGAACTGATACGCTGTCAGAAACAGAAAGCAGAAAGAACTCCTGGCTTGAAATAGCTAACCATTTTGGCGGATGCGGCCCTCTTCTCCTCTCTCCAGTTGGACCTATTTAATTGAAACCAGGTGGTGAAGTTTTTTGGGCAACAAAGTGCAAGTCTAGTCAACGTGACTCAGGCTCTTGTTCAGAACCGGGGTACCTGAGCTGACTCTGTCAGACAGAAGTTATGTTTTTATTAAAGTTGGTCATATCTCAAGCTTCAAACAAAAGGAAACTCTGACTTTTTTAGCAAAAGAGAAAGCTGTGTCTCTGTTTTTGATTACATTCAGTGACAATGTGCTATTTTTACTTAATTTGTGTCTCTGGGAATCTGAAATACTTAATTTCTTCTCTTTTTAACCACTCTGTGATTTTTCTATGCACATGGATGAAACAGTGTAATTTCACCAGCTTCTATTGTGTAGGGATGTCGAGGTGTAATTTAACAAAGTGCTGTTCTTGAAGTTGACTTTATGGTCTTGCCTTTCAAACACGGCCCTATTTTTACTTCGTATGCGTCGTACTTGTATGTGTGCAAGTGTGCCTGCTTTTCTGAAATGTATAACCGTGCACTTTTTTGCACAAACTTGGCGCCCTCTGCTTTTTTCTGCAGTTATCCTGCCTGGCACTGACACGTAGCTCACCAAGATGAAGAAAAAGAAGCCCACTGAAGAATGAATCATCTCAAACTTTGTCTAAACTTGGCTGGCCTGCTGTTGACGGACAGATCATAATGAAGTTTCCCTCCCAGGACATTGTGTTCTTATAGTATTACATGGAGGGTGATCAGATATTACATTATGTCTCTATCTGCTCCAGGGGGCTGCTGCTATTGGGGCTGCGATTGCACTGAGGTCTGCAAACTGAGTGCAGAAGCCAGTCATCATATTATAGGGAGAAAGAGAAAGAGTTGTACATAAACACATAAAATGTTCACTTAGTTTACTGAGATGTCCATATCTTGGTAATTAATATCTTAATTAAGTGGGACTGTTGGGTTTTCTACATTAATTTGTATATATTATATAATGTGTAAGGTCTTAAACCTTACACTGTAAAGTGCCCTGAGATGACTTATGTTGTAAATTGGCGCTATATAAATAAAGTTGAATTGAAATTGAATTACCAGTGGTACTGACAGTGTACTGAATTTAAATTGAAAGACAGAGAGAGGGGCAGGCGCAGGAGACACAGTCTTTACATGTGTGTCTGTAAGAAAGCAGATGTGTCTGCATGCTGTCTGTGTGTGTGTTTGCATCTCACCCTGAAACCGCTGCCGTCTTCAGGCACGCCAGCTGCCTCAGCGCTAATCCCTCCTCTTGCAGATTCACACATGAACCCGCAGAGGTTTCTTGCCATTTGATGCAGCTATTTGATAATGAGCGAGTGATCCGGTGGCAAGCAACACTCTCAGGACTCTTCTCAGTGAATTGTGTGACCTTTGACCTGACTTGGCAGAAGCAGAGCGGAAGAACAGCCTCTTGTCTTGGCAGCTAAACAACCAGCTATGTGTGTCTATAAGTGTGTGTGTGTGTAGATATACTCTTTTAGAAAGTGTGATTGTGTTTCATCAGGCAGATGAATGTTTGTGCATATGTCCGTGAACATGTTCACAAAATAAAATTCACGAGTCCTACAGTGCCGCAGACTGGCAGCCTGAGCGTGAACTCTGCGTGCTTCCTTTATTCCTCTGACGTCTGACAAGTCGGAGGCGCTGTTGGTAATGATGTGGTTATTACTTCCCATCATGCCTCGCTGCAGGCCGGGACGTAAAACAGTGCGGTATGTTCTCCTTGTCCCTCATCGGATGTCTGCAGAGACCAACACTTTACACTGTTTTACACACTCATGGGACCTCATTACAAAACCGTACTCGCTCCTAAAATGTGATTTCATCATGTTATCCTGTCAGAGATGAAAGTGTAGTTGTCTGTTAATGCTGTGAGTCATGGGACTTCCATATTTGTCTTTAGTATTTGATTTGTGTGCTTGTAGAAATACGATTTAAAAAGAAATGCCAAGTGTCTGTAAAAGAGTAATTCTTTGCTAACAGAGTTAACAGCGGGTGATACTTTGTTAGTGTTGTGTTTACAGCTTGTTCTGGTGCCTCCTCTGTTTTTAGCTAACTGCTCTGAGATTATGTTAATTAAGACCAACAGCATGATGTAAGATGTAAAACACTTTAATGACTAAAAGTACTGTTTTTACAAAACGTATATCTGAAGACTGAAATATGTATGCCTTCTAAAATATATATTTAATAATATATGTAGCATAGATTTCTAGACCTATTAGGTGTCAATTTTAAAAATGATTGACTTTGGTGCCTCCAGTGGTCATATCAAAGTAGACCATTCATACCCAGACCCAGAATAAAGAGCTCAATGTAACACATTAACAGCATTAGTCTTCTCAGATATCTATGCCATCAAAAAAAGTTAAAAGACCCTATAATGTATACGTTCATGTTGTGGCTTTAATTGTATGTTTTTAAAACTGGGTACCCTCTTTGCGACTGAAAGAGTGAAAATCAATCAGTAACAGGGCATAGGAATCAGATTTCAAATCGTCTTTGAAACTGAATATTTTTTCACAGGCTTCATATGAAACCCCCACTGTAGGGTTTGCACAACTCCTGTGCTTAAGCTGTGAGGAAGCAGCAGTTGCCCCGGGGTCTGCAGTAATGCCAGCTGTAGTCATATGGAAACAGTTTCATTCCTTGACTGTCAAATGCCCTATGTGCCCCCAGCACATGACTCCATATGTAGGCTGCATGGACATGGTGCTGTTTGGTATTAACACAACAATGACTTCAGTCTTTCGAAAGAGTTTCAATGTTTATCTGCTTCTTCTTTTCCCACATTAGTGTCTACAGGCTAAGAAGATATAAGGATACTCACAGTAGGGAAGTAGTGTGTGTGTGTGTGTGTGTGTGTTATGTTGATTTGGGACCAGTCAGCCGCAGTGTCCGAACAGATAAAGAACCAGCTACAGAGAACTCAAGTTAACAAGACGTTATAGTAGACCCCACATGTTTTAACAAATGAGAGAGAGAGTGAGTGCACAGACACAATCTCTTTCATTAATCTTTCCGCTCAGCTCATGACAGCCCGTCAGCGCTGCACCAACTATGTTAGAAAATGTTGTTGAAAATCAAAGATGGAGTTTGGCTAAGTTTAACAACACTGTTATAAGCCTGGCCCTTATGAGTATTTAATGGCAAATAATAATTTGCAGTGTTTTACACAGCTGACACTAAATTCCAGTTACTGTTAAAGCCATCAATTGTTAGTAGATGCTTAAAAGTTGCTTGAGTCTACTGAAGTTGCTTTACATTTGTGTTATGAATTAAATGCAGTGCAGGGTTTTTAAAATCTACTTATCTGCACTAATGTAAAAAAAAGAAAAGAAACAACAACCATTAGCCCCAAATGCAGCAAAAGAATTCAAACTTGCAAATACACAGTAAAAGAGCTGATTGTGCATGAACGTATTGCTCTGAGTTCATAATGCAAAAACAGATTCTCTCTTTTTTCCATAGTCTTGAGTGTATTTTTCTAGATTTATGCTAAGATGAAATGCGTATCAGCGTCTCTTCCACACCATTTGGCAATCTCTCATTTTTAATAGTGTTTTTTTTCATTAATCCTGCTCATCTCACAAAATCCGATTCATATCGTTATGACACAAATTTGCCCAGTGCAATCATTACCCCCATTGTTGGTTTTGTTTACATTGTTGTTTTTCCGCCGCTCTGCATACATCAAGTCGCTCTCACTTTAATTAATTCTTGCAATTAAAATGAACTTGGGCAAAGTCCCAGGAGAATTCATTTAGGGTGTATATGATTAGGACCAGCCTGAAAGATCAGAGGCTCTTTTTTACTCTGTGGCACCGATGCTAATTCATTTACCAACCCACCCAGATTCTCCTCCTTCTCTCAAGCCTTTCCTGTCTTGCTGAGGTTTTATTCCTTCTGATCATAACACCCCCCAACCTTGTTGTGCAGTTTGTGTTGGATGGAAATTAGGTCTGTCATCTCTTTCAGGATGGGATGGCTAGATCAGTGAGTGAAGGCATATGATAGAGACCCCAGTGTGGAGACTCTCTCTCTCCATTGAACAGAGATTACATCGCCAGTTGGTGGCTGTAAAATGCAGCGCTCTGCTGGCAGACACCAAACGGGACTCACAGGAGTCTTTTCAAACCTCACTATTGTTAGGGAGGGATTATTCTTTGGGTTGTTATCCCATTACGCTGTAATGGTAGCAATTTTCTGCTTAGGAATTTGGCTTTTTCTGTGGGGGAAAACATGCCAGAAAGTTTGTGAATCAAGCATCTATAATATGCAAAAATTGTGAAATTACATTTCCACAGTTGGTGACTTTTTTGATGACTCTTATTCTGACAATTATTATCTGGATCCAAAGTGAAAAATGTGTTTTCATACAGATGCTGATATCCTGTATTTAAGAAATGTTTGAGTGTTTATGGAAAAAAATGTGTAATAAATTATAATTATTATTATAAAAATAGGAGAAAATGACATGAGTGACAGGTATTGAAGAATTGTACCAGAAGTTCCTCCACACAATGCTTAATTGAAATTCTTGGAATATTTTGAATTTTTTTTTTCTCAACATGAGCAATGGTTCTTTCTTTATTATGGAATGGGACATCAACAAGGCTTTTCAAAGTAATGCTCTTAACAGGTCATTAAGCTTTTTTTTGAGTTTTCTGTAAGTTTGCCCAAACACTAAAACCTTGTGTCTTTCACGTCTGATTAGTGACACTTTAATAAAGTCGTTTAAAGTTCAGCAGACTGAATTTTCCACCTTTTCTAGTGTTTCTATGGTCACGGGGAAACGACCCGCATTCAGGCCTGTACGCAATCTTTTAAATGCAAATGCTTTAAAAGTAACTGTGTAATTCTGTCTTTGGGGACTCTCCCGACTTGGCTGTGAGAGAAAGTGTTTTTTTATATAAGGCAACCACGACTGTTTTTCTTTCTGTCTTCTTGATCTGACAGCAATTGACTAAGCCGTCCTTAAGGCGTGACAAAAGCTTGGCAAAATCTTTACATTTCTTTTCCTCCTTTCCCCCCCCTCCCTTCTCCAAACTTTTCTTGGATGGGCCAAGGTGGACAAAGCCTGTCTTCTCTTCCGCTTGATTGGGTCAGAAGGCTGAAGTTAAATGTTAGGTTCAAAAAATGTCTTTGCATTCTCAGCATCATGTTTTTTCTTTTCTTTTAATGGCGTTCAGGGAAGCTCGGAAAACTATGGCGAATCAGCCACAATCAAATCATTTACTGTGAGCGAAGGAAACAATGCATTTTATAAGAGAATGCCATGTCGGAGGCAAAATCACCTCAGCAACATGTGAGAAACTTGCGCGCGCTCTCTGTCTCCGTGCACTCTTTCTCTCTCTGTTTTACTTATTGAAATTATAGCTGTCACCCACTTCACAAGGAGAAGAGCTGGGGAAGCTGGTCATTGACTTGATTTTCATGGGAAGGCTGATTCAGCCATTCAGGGTCTGATAGGTCCAGTATTGACAGCCCTTTGCGCAAGGGGAGGGGAGCATGCCGCCTTCATTGTACCCATGGTTTGCTGAGGAAAAACAAGAGAGCGCTCGGGAGACAAAGACCTCAATGGGAACAGTAGCCCCTGTGTCCCCTTGCCTCTGACTGCTGCTGCTGGGAGGCTTGTGTCTTCCATTCTGGCCTCAAGTGCTACTCCCACCCTCTCTCAAACAGCCCGCAACCCCCCGTCTCCCGCTCTTTTTTTCATCCTGTCAAGTGGTTGCAGAGGTGTTGCAGTTTTATTCTCTGACCCTTGACACCACCCCTCCGAGTCCCATCGCCTCTGAGAGCAGAGGTTGTTTGTCATCTTCATTTACAGGAGAGTGCTCTTCGCTTGTATCTACTGTGGACCACAGGATCACAAGTTAGACTCGTACTTTGTGGAGATGCCTGTATTTACTCTAATACAAATACCCTGGCTGTGTCATTGCTTCCTTCCGATACTGCTTCAGATACACTGGGTGCTGTAATACTCTTCTTTATGACGAGAGAAAAACATTATTTCTTCAAGGAATCTTTACTCGTCCATTGTTACTTCGCCATTCTTCTTTACAAACTGAGGTGTAGAATTGAAAGACTGAATAAAGACTATTATTAGAATAAACTAATTAAAAACAAATCATTGCCTTTTATTTTCCATCCTGCTGCCTATTGGCTATGAGACTGTGATGATGTAAATGCTGTTCGATAGACAAAACAAGAAATATCTGTATATGTTTAAGAATTCTACTGTAAGTATGTAAATGTTTCCACTGTGTGAAAAAACGGTTCTAAATAATGACACAAAAAATCATATATTGGCATTTTTTTAGCAGAAATATTTGTATAAAACAAAGTTCAGCACTGGTTCAAGTCCTGCTCTCAAGCACTTGTTTTCACAAGTCTGAGTCAGCCAAAGAGCCCTGGCCACTCATCAGAGTGTGTAGTACACTGGTCTAGGTTTAAGGTTATCGTGTCACTCTTATCAAAGCCTCTCTTTGAAGTAAGCCCTGGCTCTGTTTCACTCTTGATAAATACTGTATGTGGGTTTAGTCTGGGCAGATCTCCAGGTTGTGTGAAGAATGGAATAATTTCAGGTTTGTGTTCCAGAAACACCAACTAATATATTGCCAAGGATTGCCAAAAATAATTCTGAACATGATATGATGCTGAAAAATGTGGCGCTGAATTGTTGGGTGCAAGCTCAGAGCAGTTTTAGTCCTCGGAGCATCATGATTTCTCTGCTTTGTCTACATATCTACATACGCAGAACTTGTAATCCTGCAGTTTGTCATTGCAAATCAGGCTTATTTATCTCATCAAAGATAAATCTGCAAACTTACACAGATTAAGAGAGCATACTTAACAGAAGGAATTACATGATTAGAGCTAATGTTGAAGAATAGGATATCTTGCTAGTGTTTTCACGGAGATGGGGGTGTTGATCCTGTTTGTTTTATCTGCTGGAAAAAGACATACAACTGCAAGGGCTGAACTTTAACCCCTCCTGACTTGGCTTCCAACTTCTTAAAGCACTTTTTGACCTGTCACCTTTGAGCTCTTTGGTTAACCCAGGAAATTGCCCCAACCCCCTTGACAGCAAGTCAACGCAGCCTTCAGTACCGTCTTTCCGACATTTGGTGAAAGAGCCATAATGAGAATACAATAGAGGGTCTCGGAAATCATGCAGTGTTGACATTCGAAGATCAGTCCATGAATTTTTGTTTTAAGACATCAAAATGACGATAAGGCAACTGGAAACCATTATGCCATTTGAAACTTGGGCCTTCAAAGAATTCTGAGAACACGCACATTAACATCTTGGGTCCCTTCTGATTTTTTCTTTTCCTTTCTTTTCTCTCGGTGACCACAGTCGATTGGCATTGCAGGCTTTGCAGAGGGACTCTATCCTTCTCCCATACTACACATCCTCCCTCCTCCCCTTCCCCTTCTCCCCCTCCCCATCTAATACTGGCTTCTTTTGATGTGTGGATTTTCTGGAGAAGTGTTTCGTAGTGGGGGGGGGGGGGGGGGGGGGGGGGGGGGGGCGGGGGGG
>JAUYWH010000002.1:20161358-20235575 GCA_034779795.1 Ctenopoma multispine
AAGTGTTTCGTAGTCCCCCCCCCCCCCCCCCCCCTCCCATCACCCCACACCCAAATCTGTCTATTGATGTATCAGGATCCCGGCTTTCATATGGGGATATGGTCCCTCGATTTTGGTTTGTGAGCTCTTTATCGTAATTTACTGTATCAGGGAGTGCTTCGCTCCTGGTATGTGGGATTTGAAAGGAATGGTCATGTGCTGAACTGATTAAGAAGTTGGTGGTGACCTGAGGTTAAACCTTTGGAGAGGAGGGAGTGGTAAAAATACAAAACAGCCGCAGCGGCAACCATAGTGGATAGATAGAGGTGGTAAAATGGGTCACACGAAAGGTGAAAAAAATATCTTCGAGAAGAAGTGAAACTTTGCAGAACTTGAGGTCAAGGACTCATCACAGTGGCTAATCCTAAGGCCTCCACCCTGAAAGAAGATGAGATAACCCCATTAAAACTAACCTTTCAGTTGCCACCCTGGCTTAGTAAAGACACTTTTTCCTTATCATATTCCATTAACTTGAGATTACCTCACTCCTGCCTCTCCCCTCTCTGTACCCTCACTCCTTCTCGTGATTCAAGGCACCACCAGACTGTTTTTGTAGCTGGCTTGTCTCTTTTGAGGACTGGAGTAAACTGAACGGTGACAGCTTTGCCTGCCAGGCGAGCTGTGTGGTGCAGTGTCTGTATTGAGTCTAGGCTTGAGTTTTTTTTCCCCACAGTTTGTCCCCACTCTGTTTTTGATGAGAATCAGACAGATTTTGCTGAGGTTTGAGTAAGCACAGGGACCGGCAGGCTCTCAGCACACCGCTACTCCCATGCCTGGGCACAGCCTGGGACCACTGAGATTACATGTTACCAGGCTGAGATGTCACAAGCCCACAGATCTTTTGTTGGCTTCAAAGGGACGCCCGGTCAGTCGTTTCCACCATTAGTTATCAAACTGACTCAAATGAAACAATAAAGGGCAGAAATGGTGGAAAAGAGTCATGAACTGTGACACATCTGTTCAGCCAAATTTTTTCATCTTTATTTTTCCATTCCATTTTACAGCCTCTTGACAGGACTATCCTAGAAACTCTTATTACAGGATTTCCGCGTTCCCCTTTGACAATTAATTGAGGGCTGCTGTCCTTCCTGGCAACAAAGCTACATTAAAAAGCACTGACCCGTTTTGATGGTTAACTTAACCCAGCCGAAAAAAAGCTCACTGCGGCGATCAGATGAAACGGCATATTGCGTTTAATTTGGAAAAAGCGTGTTAAGAACTCTTTTCTTTGAGCCTAAGTTCTTGCAAGGAGAGGCGGATCGGAAACTTTCTCCCTGCCAAATTGGTCGTCAAAATCGCCCCAAAAGCATCATAGTAGCCTTATCAAACTTTAACAATTCTCTCCATAGAAGTGAAGATGTCTCAATGCTGTCTTTGTAGCAAACTCTGCCAGTCAGTGCTCAGTGAAAACCGTGCAAAATTGAGCTAAGTGGAATTAATGAGCAAATTTTGCCCTGGAGACCTGAGCTGGCTCTGTCTTTGTTTGTTAAAATGAGTGTTTTCACTGCAGCCCTTTTGCCCTGGCATGGGGCTTGCCAAGATCTCTTGGGTCCAACAGGTAATTCCCAGGCATTTCCCCTTGTTTAGCTAAGAGATTCTACCCATTCACGTATGTTAAAGTAATCAGCCAGTTCTTAAAAAAGAAAGAAAGAAATAGGAAAAAAATGAAATAATTGCTGAGTGCAATGGCGTCCTTAATGTTCATTACTTCATTCAGAAAAGATGTGTCCCATCCTGGGAAATGTTTTAAATCTGAGACAAGAAAAGGGAGAGGACAGGCATGTCATCTAAATTCTTTTTTACATCTGTCACAGTACATTTAGCTCCCGGTAATGGGAATAAAGTTTACTCAAGGAGGAGCTGTGTATGTATTAATTGCAGGGGTTTTCTATTCAGTTCTGTGTACATCTGAAGAATAAACAGCACTTTTGATTCCGCTCAGATCTATTTCAGCTAAAACATGACCTCTCCTAAAATGAAATTGTGCCATTAATTTTAGCTGTCTTCTCCTGAGACAGATCAGAGGTTTGTTTGTAAGAATCTTTGATGGTTTGGCTTGTTAAAAACTTCTTGATGTCTGTGGCAATTATGTTTGTAACTAAACATCCCTATCCCATTGCACAGTCCCTCACTTTCAGAGGGAGAAAATACTATCCTGATACTGCACTATGTACTGAGGGTGCACTATAATTTTTGTTTTGAAGTTAGCATAAAAGAAATGATTGTACTTTTCTGTTATTTAGTAGGTGTAAGTGATGCATATGTAGACACACATCAATCACACTGCGATTTTGGAGAAAGAGTGGCATTTAGACTTGTCAGCATCAAAGATATTCAGTTTACAAGTTACATATGACACCGAAAAGCAACAAGAATTTTTTTGCTTGAAAAATAGTTATTGAAATCATTGCCTGTTTTTATTTCTGTCAATCTGCAACTCAGCTAATCAACTTACTGGAAACGCTGAATTAATATATTGCATGGATTTAAGACAACTATAGGAGAGCGCTGACCACCATAGGTCCTGTTCATCACTGCATTCTTCTACTTGTGTGTGCAGTGTATGCATGAACATGTGTGAATGTGTGTGCATGATGCTGGTATGGTGCTTTGTGGGTCTTGGTGGGGATCCTCCTGGGCCTCTGAGGGAAGACGATAATAGCCTTGTGTGACACTGAATCGGTGGCCTTTAGAGGATTTCCATGGCCCTGAAAGGCAACTGTGATAATTCAGCGGTAGTCCTACCCCGGTGGTCCCCCCATTGGCATCCTTTAATAACTGTATTAGCAATTAAGAGACGATGGCAGCTGTAGACACGATTGCAGCTTGTCCCTTCTTCCTTCATCTTGGCGGCCCGATTTAATGGACTGTGAGCATCATACATGTACTCTTTAACCCTCATCCATTATGGTCTCACTATAATAGATAACAGACTAACGCCATGCGCTGGGTTTACTTTCAATCGCTGTCCCTCTGCGATTGCGCAAGTTAATAAATAAGAAGATTGTGGAACAGCTGTGGGCGACTGAAATTTAGAGGCTGAGGTTACAGATATGGGAATTTCTCCCCCAATTTCAACACCTTTACACACAGTGAGTGATGTGGGGCCCAGGCAGCATCTCCTGACACATGGCGGGTAACATTGTTTCACACGGCATTAATGTAATTTAGATTTAACTAATACACTCAGTTTATAATTATTTGTCGGCTTATGTCTTTATGAGGCATGTTTGCACCGAGCTGTTGTTTGACAAAACCAATATGTACAATATATTATTTGGTGAACATATTTTAGAGTCTAAATTCAATCTATATTTAAAGTTAAATTGAGTTTGATGGCAGCTTTATCAGTGTAATCAGTTTCTTACCCACCCACCCACCTCGATGACTTAGACATGTGATGCTGATCATTTAGGTTCACTTAAGTTAGTTCGGTTAGGTTTAGTCTGTCTCTAGTGTCTTGTCTAGTCAACAAGTAGTAGTTTAGTAGTCAAAGAGTTGGTCAGGAGTGCTGTTTTTCTAAGCAGATGATTGCACGTAGAACACAATCAGCTCTATATGTGAAGAAGTGCCCTAATGAGCTCATGCTGTTACATTTTTTCTGAGACTGTAAATTTCTTTTGGACAGAGTTCTGGTTGGTTTATTGCTCCTGGAAGAGAAAACACCCAGTGAATCATTTACCCACAAAAACATAGCAAGAACTAGCAGCAAAGTTTAGATGATTTGGTCTGTAAGAACTCCACTTTTTGTTTGTTTCTTTTCTTCCTCTTTTCTGGCACTTGCCACCTCGACTCTCCTCCTCCTCTCCCAGGGTCTCACAAACCCTGTGGTCAGCGAACGTTAAGAAATTATGGATGAGCATACTGATTCCTCTGATGAGCACCCCCCCTCCACCCCTTCCTCTATTCTCTCCTAATAGGAAATGGGAGATTCATCCTCCAATCTGCCATCCACCCCCGGAGGCCCATGATTGGGGATGTGTATGGTGGGGAGAAACCAGGGATGACAAATAAAGGCTGAACTTTTGAATGGCAAGGTTCTGCTTCCCGTGGCTCTGTTTGTAGCGTGGACCCCGGAGGCCATAGCCCCTCCGCCCGGGGGGTTGTCAGTTACTGATGGCACTGTTGTTGGCTCCAGTGTGAAGGGGGACGAAGAAGCCCCACCACAATCCTGCTTGTTAAATAGCATGAATTAATGAAGTGGCAGAGCTGGGAACTTCCTACCCCTGAGCGACTTGGGGGGAAAAAGAGGGCCACTTCCTTAGCATTTCTATGGGCCCCCAACTTCATTTCATCCTGTCGGCTTTTTCCCCTAAAACCCCACTCCCCCCCACCCTCCTACATCCTCAAAAACTTCTTTTTTTTGAAGTCCTTTAATCCTCTGGATTTATGCTGGGTTGGGAACAGCAAATGATAAGCGGCCTCAATAAGCAAAAAATAAGATGGCTTTTGCAGAGTCTTGTCAGTATATGTAAATGCAAATGTGAACAGTGGTCATGGCTAACGGCACAGAAAGTGAAGATGAAAGAAAGTTGCAGATGTGAATGTTTGTGTTGCTGCTTTTTTCTTTTGCTCTCTCACTGAAGCACATCCTGCAACTACTTTTTCTAACTCATTTAACAGGTCATGTTCCAACTTTGTCTCAAACTATTTTGTGACAACTGTACAGTAAGCAACATCTTTACATTTGCTTTCATAAGTCTGTACAAAGAATAAAAAAAGGCCTCCATAGCACCCATGGTGCACCAGTCTCCATTTTTATTGCCATCCTAGCTGCTTAATATACAGTATGTTATTTATGAAGTGGTGAAGACTTAGTTGCTGGTTTGTTAGTGTTATATTACTGATGTCAGTCTTCTACACACCTGATTTACGGATAAGCAGAGATGAAGTAACACTTTTATAGAACTGTAAACTGCTCTGGTGATACTGATGGATGGCAGGAGCAGCACAGTACCTCTAGTGTTACACGTGACCATGGGGGAGGGAAGCCAATTCAAAATCCCAGGTGAATTTTTTAAGTGAAACAATCTTTTTTTTAATCTGAAACAAAGGACAAATGTCACCCGATGTGAATCTGTTCTCCGTAGGTATGTGTCGTGCCATTTCATGAGAATTTACTTAGTGGCCCTTGAGCCTCATACTTGTTGATTTAATGCACATTTGAAATGCAAAGTTCACACGTAGCAAAGTGTTGGATTGCTTTGAGAGACTATATGTACGAATCCAAACATGCTGACACTTCTTGTTCTTTCATTTTGGGCAAATAAGTCAGTTTTATGGAGACTGATTGGCCTTTAGACCGTGGCTGCACCTAGACCTGGCTCATCTCAAAGTCTTTTTCAGCAGTGCCTGTGTTGAATCACTCAGAGTCAGGCTGAGGCCTCATTGCAGATAACACACATCCCTTTGAGGTAAAGGCTGGTTGGCGGCCAGTTCCCTAATAGGAGCATGTTTATACTTTGAGTTTTTATCTCCTGTAAAAGGCCCTCCACCATACAAAGGCTTGTGGAATTCCTCTCGTAAAAGCTTGATACTGCAGTGCAAAATCCAGTAAATAAATAAATGAAAGGAATAATCGGTCAAGGTGGGTGGAAAGGCAGCAGTACGCCCATTCCATGCAACACAAAGGGGCTTCGATTGCATCTCCTCCCCTGGACCAGACATACATGCAATGTCCACTTTGCTGTAGCGTAAACACAACCTCAGAGCCTCAGCTCGCTTGCTCATTTTAGGGGTAAAACACTTTAAAGACTCTGATCCTGAGCTTTGATATGAAGGCTTCTATAATGTCTTTCTTCCAAGAGAGCAGCATTTGAATGGCGACTCCTGTGGGCAGAGTAACTGATGTAGACATTTCAATGTCTGGCTGCACCAATTTCGAAGGCAGCCATTTAATGCCGTTATTATTGACTGATTACAGTTGAGTGTTTTGGTAATGCACAATTAGGGGTTCATTCATTCAGTGTTATTTCAAGCATATCGAATCTATTTTCAGCCTCATATAGAAGAAATAACTTCCCTGGTCAGCTGGCAAACAAACATTAACACTTTTGTGCATGAAGCCAAATGACTCTCTTGCCTGAAAATATGCAGTTAGGCCAAAATTAGAATTTGAGTCACTTCAGTTACCAAGTGAAATGGACAGAATATAAATGCATTGTGCTGTAGGAACATGTAGTCATCTAGGTATCTTAAATACAATACCTCGGGTTGGGTTGCACCAGCTATCTGTAAATCCTTTTGCATGTAGTCATCCCTATGTTTGAGCAATGTGTAAATCCAGTTCTTGGAAGCATTAAAAAAATTGGCCAACCAAAAGCAAGCAGAGGCAATATGTCAGAGTTTGTGTGTTGTTTCAGTTTAGTAATGCCTAATTATGCCAGAGTTTGAACAGAGAAGAAGCTGGTACAACTGTGCAAGAAGACAGTGAGTATGCATATCAAACAAAATGTGTTTTCTTGAAACAGCCAGTGAATATTTCAAATACATCTCACCAGGCATTACATCTGATTTACTCAGTTCTACTAACCAGCTCGTTAGCTATGATATCACGGCAGCACCCCAGCATGAAATAATGAGCAGGTCATAGACTCTCCCAAATGGACAAAACACTGGGAAGTGACCAGTTTCAAGCCAGACACAGGACTCCCTCTCTGTCTGGCCATTATCTCCTGCTGTATTTCCCTGTGAAGGAACCCCCATGGTTGCCGTCTGACTCTCATCCCCCTCTGCAACAAAAACCAGAGGA
Source organism: Ctenopoma multispine (assembly GCA_034779795.1). Classification (NCBI taxonomy): domain Eukaryota; kingdom Metazoa; phylum Chordata; class Actinopteri; order Anabantiformes; family Anabantidae; genus Ctenopoma; species Ctenopoma multispine. Next base: position 20,168,149 of record JAUYWH010000002.1, read on the forward strand.
ACTGCAGGTAGCGATGCTAAACTGGCTCACATTTTTTTTACAGAAGAGAGGGTGGGCCTCAGTGAGCACCCCTTTGAGAAGTTTATGAAATTAACCAATTAGGACCTGCAGAGCTGCGAGATAGAGACTAGGAAAAAAAAGAAAAGAAAGAAAGAAAGAAAGAAAGACCCTTCTTTTTTCTCTCTTTCTTTCACACACACATTGCGCACTCTCCCAAAGCCCAGCATGGATTAATCACTCTGTCTGGGCGAATGAATGGCCGTTCACATCGCTGAGACCTGTTATTTACAATTAAGTAGTTAGACGATAAAACTCAAGCTGTGGAGTCTACTCACTTCTCCAAGGCCTGCTCTCACTGCTTTCCTTTGTCCTGGTTTTATTTTTATTTTGTTCTTTCTTTTCTTTTGTTTCATTTACACTCTTTTGCTAATTCTTATTATTTTTGTCATTTTCACTCCTTTTTTTACGCTGACCTGCTTCTTCAACAACTAAATCTAACTTTTGCTTAACAACCTTTGCTTGTCCTTTTTATTTTTACTCCATCTCTGTCTTGCTTTGTGCCTCTTTTTCTGCCCCTAATTTTAATTCTTTCTCTCTTATTTTGCTGAGAATGAGCAGAACCAGATAAGGCGGCGAGGAAAGGTTCTGGCCCATTAGTTTTCAATGGAGAAGAGTCGCGCTTTTGCACTCATGTTTTTATTTTGTGTTTTTTTTTATGGCGTCGAGTCAGATGAGTCAAATCACTCACTGGCATAAACAAACTGTTATGTTAACTCATGCGGACTCATACGTACAAGAGCAACTGTGCACTTGTCAGTCTGCATAGGTTTCATTTAAGGTTGCGTATACCCTCTGTATATGTTACCAGTTATTTTGCGGTGCACGTTTAATAAAACAGTTAAATGACAGTTAACAACTTCTTCTGAAGAGAATGACACAGTGCTTTAAAAATCAAATCAAAACCATTTGTATTATCCATTGCTAAAGACTCCAACATGGAGGTGTGGTTGTGTTTCAGAAACACCATACAAAAACAAAGTATGACAGTAGGATTTAGACTTAATCTGAAGGGCAATAAAATGCCCATCAGCTCTCCAGAAAAGCACCAGTTTTATGCATTTTTTTAATGATATTTTAATAATTGCAGCCTTCATTGTTAAAAAATAGACACAAGTTACCAACTCAGAAACACACACACTAAGTTATGCAGACAACAGAGGCAGTGAGACGACAGACGGTGACTTGTGTCCTGCAGTACGGTCAGTCATATCCCCCCGAGAGTTAACATTTACTACAAAACAAATAACAGGAAACTGTGTTGGCTGTGCTGTGAGAATTCCAACAATCCCCACCCTTGTGTTTCGTTCCTTTCCTTCTTCTGCTGACTTAACTTTACGACCTCTTTCAGCCTCGTGTCGCCTTGGTCAGCTCTTGCCCAGAGTGGTTTGACACTAAGCAGCGACAGTGGGTATTGTTTCAGTCACATTGTGACTGAGGGATTGTTTGTTTGTCCAGTTTTAATTTAGAAGCAAAGACCAGGGAGTTTATGTATATCTACAAGTTCTTCATACAACAAACTATAAAATCTAAACAGAAAACCATATCTGGGCTCTGGATTGTTGCAGTAGTAATGGTTTATTTTACTGTGTTTCAGCCTCAGCCGCTTTTTCAGTTCAGTTTTTATGTGTGTGTATGTGCTTCTTATTCCTGTTGCAGTAGGAGAGTTTGACTTGGAAACTCTTTGTGCCACCTCAGATCTTCTTTGCTTGACTCAGAAGTATCTTTTTTTCCATGAAGGGTTCTCGCATGTCATTTGTAAAAGTGCTCTGCAAGAAGTTTTTCTTCCTTTGAAGCTTTTTGTTCTGAAATGGACAAAGACGCCATTTGAATATTGTCACATTTGACTGAATTACTCTTGAAATCGCTGTAAACAATTGAGTTAGTAGGTTACTTTGTCTTCTGTAAACACCCCTGTGATGGATAATTGAGCCAGCTGTTGCCTCCAAGCTCGACGTGAATTTCAATTGATGTGTTCTTCAAAATTAGACTTAGACTACACATGAAACTTTTTATTCTGCGTTGTTAATCTGCAAACGTCCGTCATGTCTTGCGATGTAATTCCACCAGACTGGCAGAGTAGTAAAGCTAATTTACAGACATGATGGCCACATTTAGTTACAGTTTGAACTAAATCTGGCTCAGCTTCGTTTATCTTCTAAATCTGGATACTGGAAACGTTTAATTATTGTCCAATAGTGGCTGAATTATCCCATTTACATGTCATAGGTTGCACTACATAAATACACTGGTCTAACATTTGTGAAATGCCTGGAAAACGGCCATTCTGTAGTACCCTCCCATAATCTTGATCACACCAGGAGAGAACGTTCATCTTTATACTTCCCATTTAACACAGGCCTGTTCTCACAGTTGTTAATGATGCAGCATGGTTCTGAAAGTCCTGATGGTTCATATTTAAGCATGAACCAACTTTGGACAATGTCATCAAGATTGAAATAAACAGACTGGCCAAGCAAAGGCGGAGAGGTTTGGAAAACTGATTACAGGCCTTCGATTCTTAGCCCACGCTTGACCAAAGAATCAACATATTTACTGTATAACATTTCAGGAATAGATTATAAGAAGGCCCAAAAAGAAAAAAGAACGACTAAGAGTGTTTAACAGAAAATAGCATGGCATCACTCTTTTCGATTGCCAGCTCTAGGGAGTTTGCCAATAATAACATCGAGGGGAGTCTGATGCAAAGGCGAGTGCACTCCTCCTTGGATGGATTACTTTTACAATCTTTGCTGCACTCTGCCCAAGAAAAAGGAGGAAAAATTATTGCAGTCACTCTCCTGGAAGCCATGGCAGCATGGTGCAAACACTGCCTGAAAGCATACTTCACCACATTTAGGTTATTTGGGGTAAAGTTTTTTCATCTCTATATAGCCTGCACCCCTCCCTTGGTTTGACTTGCAGAGAAAAAATGGCATTTGTAATCTGTGTTTGTTTTTGTCTAGGTGTGTGAATGTGAGTCTGTGTGTGAGTGTACTAGGTGAGATAATGCAGAATACATCAGCCAAGGCTTAGATTAGGTTTAGACCATGTTGACTGATTCAATTCTGAGTTATCTTAATACTTTAAGATAAGGTGGACAGTTCCTAGACTCCTGCACTCTCACTGTTTCACAGTCTTCATCACTTTGGATCCTACCTGTAGTCTGCATGAATACAACTGAGCGTCAGCGTCAGGAATTTGTTATTGATACAGATAATTGGCCTGAGAAGTGTTGTAAGCACCCACACACACACGCACACAGACACAATAATGTGACTCATTCAATGCTTGAATTCTGTAGTGAGCCTGAACAGACCCAGAATATAAAGTGTTCCTAGTCCAGCAATATGTTCGCATTTGGGTTTGATTGCTGTGCATATGCTACAGTATGGTGGCCTCAAATGGCTCATAGTCAGGGTTTGAGCCAGTGATCTATTCTCCAAAGACAAATGGCAAAACTGTAATACCACTTATTTTCTTAACCCAGGCCAAAGTATAATGAACATCTGCAAAAATTACACATCTTAATAACTTTTTCCAAATGGCTCGCCACAGTTTAGTTTGACGTCACTTCAGCCCCCTGTCGCTGCCATTTTTATCCCAAAATTCACATTGGGTTTAAAAACTTTCCCCTAGCTCCCAAACCAGGCCTTCCTACTCACAGTGACAGATACCATTCATTAGTTTCCTGTATTTGTCCACGCATGTTCAGTCTTTTCTAAACAAAAAAGATGAAGCAAACACCCAGGGGTGTCTAATGGTCTCCCCAGCTGTTGATGCACTAATTGCAGAGGATTGTACTCTGCATATCTGCCTTTGAGGCTTTGATGGATCTTTGGGAACAGTTGCAGAAGAGACCAGTCGTAGATAAGATGACGCACCCAGAGTTCGGGTTAGCACAGAGAGGACAGCATATATCACTCTGCATTTTTGATAAATAGTTTCCTTTCCCAAACACAGCTGCCAAGCCAAATCTGAGTCCCCCTTCTTTGCTGCTGCCCCAAGAAAAATGAGGACACTGTGGATAAATGTTAGTGTCCAATCCCACCTGAAATCACTCAGTGGTGTATGGAGAAGTGCTGTATGGGATACGGTGTGGTATGCATTATCCATGTCCACCTCAGGAACACAGTTTGACCGTCCTCACCTGTAAATTATAAAGCAGTAATCCCATCTGTTGACATCCTGCAAAGCCTGGAAATCGTTGTTTTTCAAAGTTGAATGCTTATATTCCTTGAAATGTATTGTTACAGTATATATTATGAGCCAGGGTTGCACAAAGCACCAAAGCCTACTACTGTATGTTAACTGACTTGAAATAAATGTCACGTTTAAGGGTCTACATTTGGTCAAGGCTCTGTCTACATTACATTACATTACTGTGAGTTCACTTTCACATACTTAACTGGCGTGTCCCTTCTGGTATGCAGTAAGAGCCAAAGAATGTAAAGTACTTTGTGCCATTTGTCATTGTTTGAGAGATTAATCCCAAGCACCACACAGTGCCACGAGACCTTCAGCAACCTGGCAGTGTGCATGATACAGTCTAATCGCTGAAGTACAAGGGGCCAGATATATTCAGAGTGACACAAAGAAGCAGTAAACCATGTTTAATCATTCATAACTTGAATGTTAATTAATCATTAGGATTCCTCAGTCATTAGATAATAGTTAGTTAATACATGATAAACAAGTTTCTGCCAAACTCTGAATGAGGTACATACCATCGCACACCATAGGATGACTTGGTGTTGACAATTACTGCACATAGCGATATGTCCCTCTAGCTGCTTACAATTATAGAGTTTGCTGCTTATAAATGATTAGAGTAAATTGATAATAATCTACATCCTCGTTTCGCTGAATTTGTATAAGAGCAGTCCAGCTGTCTTCTTTTTTTATACTTAGATATACTTAGATAGATTTTATCACTAGCCTGTGACTATTATGTGAGCTTGACCAGTGTCCCGCTGCTGCATTGATGTGATAAACAGAAATGACATAATCTTGCACTTTTCTCTGAGAAAGGAATTGGTCACCAGAGCAACAGAGAACTATTTAGAAATTTAGCTTGTCAACGCTGTGTTCATAACGATACCGGTCGTAGTGAGAGAAGATAAGAAGGATGTTGAAAGCGACAGATAAAATTTAGACGTGTCTGTGTTTGCAGAAGAAAGTACTGAGTGAGAAAGCGGGTTTTGATTGTATGCAGAAGATAGGGAGATGGGGTGAATTAGACGGCACTTCGGCAATGAAACCAAGATGCCTGCCAGCGGCATCTGCTAGCGCTACTCAAATAACCTTCTGCGTCTGCTCAACTCTCACACCTAACTACATTCAGCCAAACAGTAACTCATTTCTCAGCCTCTTTGCTTTGCTGCCTCAGTTCAGAAGAAAACAAACAAGCAAGGCATTCATTGTGTGAGATTATGTCGAAATCTTCTCACGGTGGCGACCAAACCTCTTGCAGTCTGTTTGGTGTTTGTTTCACATGAGCATGTTTGGCTTTCAAGTAATGAACTCGATCTTTAAAGGTACCCAGCAGGCCAGGGAGTGCTTTTGACAATTCCATTCCCCGTCTGGCTGACCTTAATCTGGATTAGTTGATTTTCTTTCCTTGGATTAACAGCTTGTGGTTCAATTAAACATCACGCAGACCAATGAGTTTGAATCATGGTATTACTGAGTACCACAGGGAGCTCGAAGCGTAACTGAAAAAGCCCCAACTTCAGTGTTTCCTCTGTGGGAATCCAGGGCTCGGCTGTCCGGCCAAACCATCTGGCCTGGAGAGATTTTTTTGGCCTACCAAGTTTTAGGGCTACCATGCTATGCAGAAGCATTCCTAGACAATGTGGAGTCATACGGGGAGGCGGTAGCTAAAGGGTTAGAAAGGCTCTCTGTGAAGGGCAATTTGGTGTTTTAAGTATGAAAACATTCCTCAGAGGAATATTTTTTTGCTTGAATTAAAGCTTTATGGATAGACATTATCAAGTAAGCATTAAAAGTAATAGAGTGAAGAAAGGAGAACTGGTACTCTCTCGCTTAGTCTCCCAGTGGTCAAATAAGCTATTTTAGCTTAAGCTTTAATTACAATCAATCGTCAATGCAGCATTTAGTTAATCCAACAGCATTATTATTCTACCCAACCTGTTGCGCTTCTACAACAAATTACAGTGTCCAGACAGGAACCTCCACATTTCAGTCCACCGGTCAGGAAAATGTGTAAAAAAGGTTAGTAAGAAAATACCTCCTCAACAACAACTACTCAGTAAAGCTTATTAGTTGCAAACAACAGATGGTTATGATTTGCACTGAGCAGGTTAAATGTGTTTAACTGTGTGAATGTCAGACAGACTGTTTGCTCAGCAAAACTCTTCTCTGGGTGGAAAAGTGAGATTTCAATGGTCCAGTGACGAACCATGCCTCATGTCAGATGGAAATTATATCACCATAATGGAAAAGAAACCTCTCACTGTGTGACAGTCTGGTGTGCTAAGTGGAGTGAAGCGATGTACAGTACCATTTATTTTGCTAGAATTTTTTAATATTATTTTTCGTTGCTCGCTGTTCCATTGTTTAAACAAGTCGGAATGAACAGCAGTGGTCCAGAGCTGGATTTACTTGAAACCTGAGCTACATGTCAGAGGAATCTCAAATGAAAGAGGAGGGCTCACGTGCAGTGGAAAAATAGAAACAGGAATTAAGACACAGGGCAGGAGAGACTACAGGGATGTTAATGGATTGGACAAAGTAAAAAAAAAAAGAAAGATGAGATGTTAGTTTGACTGATTGTGGATTTCAAGGGTTGATACTGTTTCTAACGTGGTCGTCTTACAAGCAGCTGGTATTTTCTGCTGCACGGGGTGTGGGAATTCTTATAGAAATATTTGAAACACAATCTAGACCATCGTGGGACTCATAAAGAAATGCTCTTAGCTTATCCCTCAGTTTGGGGAAACACTGAAACCTGCATTTTTTATCCTGCAACCCAATACCATCTGACATTAAGTCCTACTTGCCTGAAGTCTTAAAGTAACTTAAGATAACTCTGACGCCATCAGGGATAGTTTCACAGATTTGATTAGACAACTGTTTTCACAGACTGAGTAGTAAAAAAAGAACTGACATTGTGTTAACTTGGATGATTTAACAGTGTGTAATAGAAAGAGGGATCAATCTCAAATATAAACCTCTAAATCGGATCTTTCGTTTTGTAAGGAACATAATTGCAACCATATTATACTTTGTTGTCACAGTGAGGATATGTTGGCAGTTGACACAAATGGAAAGTTGCAATAGCTGATATTGAACAAACTGATAAAATTATCCCAGACAACATATTTGTTTTCCACCAAAATATTCAACCTTGAAGTTCAACATTCAGTTTTCTGACTATAGCATTATTAAACTAATGTAATGTTAAGGCTCTTACAGCACTTGGTTAAGGTGAGGGAAAGACCGTAAAAAGGAAAATGTAACATTCATACAGAATGTGTTTAAAAAAGAACAAAATCTTTCTGTAAAAGATGCTTTTTCTGATGAAAGTGCTTTTCTTGACTAACCAGACACAGGACTCGGAGAGAACCACCTCCTTGCGACTTGCTTTCTTTTATTGAATTTAACGTTTCATTAATTCCAAAAATAATTTGCATCGGAACGTCCACTACATTACATGCTGTATAAAAACTTAAATCGCATTTGCAGTTTAGTGACATAGGAACATCATTTTTAGGAGACAGAGTTGGCAGGACAGCAGAGAGAGGGCCTGACAAAAAGGGCGGTCGGGGGGAAGGGGGTGTTTGGGAGTAAAAAAAAAGGGGGGGGGGGTGGTTAAGAGGAGAGGAGAATAATGAGAGAAAAGGAGCAGAGACAAGAGGCTCGATTGACTTTAGGGCCTCACTTGTCTTTTTCTGGTCTCTCAATTGCTGCCCTCATTCCCCTTTTCCACTCTCTCACACCCTGTCTCGTTCTCTCTCTCTCTGTCCTTCGTGCCAAGGGGTTGGTTTCGTCCGTGCATGCAAGGCCGCGGTGGTGGTGGTGGTGGGGTGGATGGGAGGAGGTGGTGACTGTTCCTGTCGGTGACTAGATCATATGTGACACTGTAATCCCTTTTACCCTGGCGCAGCTCTTCTTAAATCCTCTTCTCTGCACTGACTGACATCGGCCAGACGTCCTCTGGCTTAGACGTTAGTACCGTAGGCCTTTTAAACCTGCTGCCGTGAATGACGTGCAACCGTCGTACCAATATTTAGATTTTTTTTTAAGTAGTGCCCATGGTTGTCTAGGAGTAGTGATACTTTGTAGTCACATGGATGTTTTTCCAGATGCACAAAAAAAATCACGAAAGTGATACTGACAGTTTGTGGATATATGTTGTTTTTGTTATGAGGACTCATCGTTGACATCCTTTAAAACTGTCCCAAACACCAACGGAAAAATAAATGTCGGATTTCATCATCTGACAGGAGAAGATCCTGCCCCATTGCGTTTTTTCCAACGACAAAATGTGTGTATTTGTGTTTTCTGAAGCTGCTCAGTCTAAACATATCTCGTAAAGATTTTGGTTCCGCACACAATCCGCCTTTCCCTTGGACGCATTGTTTAAAATGTTGTGTAAATGTTGAATTAATATGTCACTTGTCAGGGTAGTGTTTGTGTGTTTGCTTGGGTGTGGAGTGAGTCTGGGATACACTGTTTATCTTAGGTTTCATCCACACATTGTTTGCCACAGATATTGATAATGACTTTTGATTTTTGTTGTTGTTATTTCTGCTAGACTAAACACTTTCCTTACTAGTAAACACCATCTTTGTCAGACTTTGGCGTTCACCGTTTTAAGGAGCCCTTTGTTTGAGTGATTGCTGGTTTCACTTCCCAAGTCTGAAGAGGAGAAGGACAGCATTGCTCTTTTGTTGTCTGGGTGTTTTTTTTTTCTCCAAATACCCACAAGTCCTGTTCTCTCTCTTTTTTGGGGTAGAAGTCTGGGGGATTTTATTTAAAGCAAGAAATTATAGAAATGAAGAACAGAAGTAATCTGCTTTCTCCTCTTTTGTTCTCCCGATCTGCAAAAAACATGTCAGAGCTGCAAGAAAGGTCAACTAACAAATGACACCCCTGTGCTATACTGGGGTTTCGACCCCAGAGTAACCAATCGCTCCCACAATGATACTGCTCCGAGGAATTAATCATCACCTTCCGACCTCATGCACTGACCCTGTAAACCCCAGAGAAAACCTAGAGGTGTTATGGATGATAGTAGAGAGAAAGAGACAGGAGGAGGAGAGTGAGAAAAGTCTGAGAGTATGGTTGTTTCCTCTCTCATGTGGTATCTATGGGGCCTTCATGAGTTGACAATTAATAGTCTCTGTAGGTTTCCTGAATGGGGAATTGAGACGAATTGTCTCTTGGCTATTCAGCTGCATTCAAGCGCGCCGCGAGACAAAAAAAAGAAAAGAAAAGGAAAAGAAGAAAGCAATGGCTGTGAGGGTGAATTACCCATAAGGCTTGTTTTTGAAACATTTCCTTTTTGTTTTGCAGACACAGGCCCCCAATGGGAAGACCACCATTCTTTGGTGTGCACTCACTCACACTCACACTTACACACCACACAGTAAAGTGACCATTTTTGAAAGCCCAGACATCTGCCAAAACGCAGCCACTTTAAAATAGTGATCTTTCAGCAGCTCTTCTTATTGCGAGCTGTTTAGCCACGGGACTGGTGAGAGAAAACAGATCATATTGAGCCTGACATTTGTTTGTTCATTCCTGACATCTGAAGGCAGAAGTTATATTCACCCATTTCAGTAGCCGCAGATCAGCATGCTATACGTCAGTCTCTTTTGCTTTACAGACAGTGAGGCATTGATGTTAGGGCCGAGTCATAAATCATAAAGAGGGTGCCTCAAATTATATGGAACTCTAAAGGAATGGGATGCGAGGCTCTTGCTCCATGGACAAAGTTTTGGATCGCATCAGTAGAACTCGAAGCATGAAGCTGGGAATTGCCGTGGCCAGTGGAAGATAATGAAATGTACAGGCAACATGAGACTGTTGCTGTTTTTTAATTTGTTAGTGATGTTGTAGAACCTAGAATTTGTTGGGCTACAGGATTTCTTCCCATGCTGCTTTGTCTTGGGGGCTGAAGTGTACACAAATGACTTGTTAGTTAGGATGGATGATACTTCTAACAGGCACATCTTCGTGATAATAAGAGAGAGTTGAACGTAAAGCTTTGAAAGACCTCCTTGTAGTGAAGGAATATGTGTGGAGACGTGTGTGTGTGCGGCATAAAAGGGGGGAGGGATAGCATTACGGTCACACATATATGAATGAGCATGTGATACCCCACCGTGCGACTGGTGCACAGCATTTCCATCCATTTGTATCTGTGTGTGAAAGTGTTAGAGAGAAAGAGAAAAGGGAGGCAGGAGCCATCTGAAGGCCCTCTGGTCTGTTTCCATGAATGGCCTCAGCAGGGAGAAACTGTCCCTCATTGTCAAGTTATTTGGCAGGTCTTTTTTTACACCACCTCATGTTAAATTCATCAACATTTCTCTGTAGTTTTTTTTTCTTTTGTCCCTCAGAATGTCTTCAGATCACGTTTTCTTGCCAAGCTGTTTCCTGATGAGGCCTCAATAGCTACGGCAGATGTATGGTGTGCCAAAAAGTGCAATAGCTTTCATGATGATTGAGAGAAAAAAAAAGTAAATTGTTGGGGAAGGTATAACTTAATTTAATTATGTGGTTCGAAGCAGCGTTTTGATATCATTTGAAATTTGAAATAGGTTGTTATGGTAAAAATAATAGCACAGACCAATATTATCATTAATTTGGAGTTTTTCTCTCTTGCTAGAAGGACATTGTTGTAGTATTACGTTAGGAGACAAAGGAAAAAGCCACCTCAGGGTTTAAAAATACACAATTACCACATTGCATCTAACCTGCTAAACTACAGCCAGTCTGGGGCGTTTAGATTTGTCAAACCTCGTCGAACACTACTGTCAAATCTTAACTTCTGGTTATGTTAAGTTCACAAAAACTACTTCCTTATTACTTCTCTTTTAGCTTGGTCAGCAGAAGACTTAGGCTGCAGTCGGGTTTCCTCCGGGTGCACAGGTCAGCCACAAGTTCAGCTACTGCATCGTTTTCCATTCACAAACTCTACACGCACAGCCCGCCCCCCACTCATTTGCCCCTCCCAGCATTGATGGTTTCAGGGGTTTTTCACATAAACTGCGGCTGCAGGGGGTGCCGGCAGCTTTTCACACAACAATCTGAGTCCTGTTTAGGATTAAAGCACACACAAACACACATACTGTTTCTATCTTCTACTTAAATGAAGTAAACTGCACTTAAGCTTAGTCTTTTCTTTATTATCATTACAGCCCATTTTCACAAAAAAAATAATGTGTTCAGTTTTATGTCATGAAAAGAAAAACACAAACTCCTCAAAATCTTTTTCTGACCCTGCCCTGTAGGACAAAGTCTGAGTACAACATATCCTTTGGTGATATCTGGCCTTCGAATCATATTAGTAACCACAATAGGAATAAAATCTAATGAACTGGTAATCAAATCAGTAGGCTAATTGTTTAACCTAGATTTCTAGGTCGGGGAAGATGTCATAGATGTGACTTGTTAATAATTAGATTAAATCCAGATCTTTTACTAAAGCTTTTTTCATCCCGCCCCTGTACCTCAATCCAAGCTCCTGTAAACCTCATGCATTTGTCATGGTTGACAGAAACTATGAAATGGGTGCCACGGTGATCTTTGAGCTCCTCCACCTCGTAGAATTCTTGGAAACAAAAAAAAGCACCGTATTACTGTATATCACTTAGATTTAGCATTTATTTGTTAAAATCCTTCTGATGTGAATCAGACATTACAAACTGGGCCATTTGGAACAGTATCTCTTATAGATATAGCTCCAGGCATATAAAATCAGATTTGCATCAGAAGTAGACAATAATATTTCTTTTCTGGACATCACCAGAGGTTGAGGTAGCTTGAAGTAGCTGCTGCTGCTTGCAGCTATGCTAAATTGAAAGAAAGTCTCAATTTTAAGTGAGATCTGGCAGGAAAATACCCTCATGTATTCAAAGTACTTATGGTGAAGAATAGCCCCTTTCAGTTTGTTAAATTATTGATGCATTAACCTGAAAGCTATAATTTAAATTTTTTAAGTGGTCCATGTGAGCACTGACTGTGACTACTTCATTAAACTCTTGGAGTATTTAACCTCCACCAGTATGTTTCATTGCAGCTGTCGGATGAAAGCTGAAGCTTGTATATCCAATTTTGGGGATTTTTCTTCTTTTCATATCAGTTGAAGGATTCCATGTTCGTCTACGGGGAGGAAAACATTCTCCAAGCTCTTATCCTTTGTAAAACTCTGTAAAAGGACAGTCAAGACCTTAAGTACATCTCCCACTCGATATATAAGTGTAAACGTACTCAATTAAAGCTGAGACTTGGCATTTCAATGTAGAGTTCATTTTTTTTATTTCAAAATGAATGTGCCAAAGCATACAGCCTAATGCAATCTGTAATTACTTACTATGAGAGTGCATTTTTGCAAAGTACGAGGTTACTACAGCTGGGGGAGCGAGATAGAAAAGTACAATATTTTTGCTCTGAAATGTACTGGCACAAGAGTGTAGTCTACAAAAATGGTATTTTTTTGCTACTATACTTGCGCAATTGCACCTATTTATTTTCCATATAGGATGTTGTTGTTTCAGTTCATATCTGTAGGTTTTTGCCACCAGATATGGTTAAACAAAAGAAAATCTTTTGTCTTTTGATCTATTCTGAGGGTTTTAGGAGCGATTACAAAGTGCTCTCTTTTTTCCCTGGTCTGTGTTGTTTAAATGCCATAATTGGAGGTAATTGTGTAGAGAGCGGAGTGATAAGGCCGTAGACTCACGCAGAGTTGGTGGCACCAACATGGAGACTGATAGACGTCTGACTCCAGTTCTGGTCTCCTTCTATTTTTACAAAAGTCCTTAAAAAAGACTGACAACTGATAAAAAGAAAAATACATTTCTTTACATCTTCAAAGCATACTTTTCACAAATAGCCTAATTATTTTGTTTTTTACCTTTCATCTCACAAGAAGGAAAAAATGCTTGTTTTGATGTTCTCCTAACCTTTTCATCCAGGGATACAGAACACACCACGCTTAATAGGCTATGGTAATTTTGGTGATGGCTTTGAATTGTGCTCCAGCTTCAAGGAAAGCTGATTCTCGTCTCGCCTCCATTAGCACTACTCTGATCTGGCACAAGGTCTAATTAAACTTTCCAACTGACTCGCCCAGGTAGGAACAAGAGGAAGAGAGTTATGGCTGTTTATAATGAAGAAGAACCCAAGTTTGCTCCGCTCATGGCCGGATATGGGACCATTAAAATTGGCAATCCATCACGATTTGTTTCCACTCTCCTGTGTGCAGAGATGTCTATGAGCCCAGAGCCTCTGTGAAACAATACACTCGTGACCTGGTGGGTTATTCATTCTGCTGGATTATATATCCCACCAGAAAGGCTCAGAGGGAACCTCGCTTGGCAAGGGTTTGCAGGGGGCTGCTGTAGACAAACAATCTTTAAACAGTTGGTGAAGTGGTCCACTGAGAGGACAGTGATCCTCTTTATTAAAACCACTTGTCCGACGTCGTCTCTTCTCTCACTCCCCATGTTGGTTACATAAGGCCAAGGTGCTTTATGATTGTTTGCAGGCTCGCCTGTTTTGTTTTGTTTTGTTTTGTCTGTCTTGCTCTCTTACTCACTCTTGCTCTTTTTATTTTCTTTCCATGGACCTGCAAAAGATTTTGCTAAAACCTGAGGGGGATATGATCCTATCCTGACTTCTCTCTTGCACTGTGCATTGAGGTTTGGCTGACGTCCAGCTTTGTCTGCTTTTTCCCGGGCACATTCTCATCTCCGGCACGCTCAAATTCCTGTCTCTGGAGCGCGCATGCACTTCGCCGAGTCTGATCGCTGTGGTTGGAAGACGGATTACTCCAAAGGCATTTGTTTGACAGACTGAGCCAGTTGCGAATGTACACATGTTAAAGAAACCATACGGATGAAATCAGTTTGACCTTGTCTTAATTATTTAGTTTCCTTTTGTTGTTAAAAGACAGAGCCAAGATGACACTTAGTCACAGTTTACCAACAAAATACATAGTTCTTAAGCTCTGTAAATCTTGAGCCAAGAGTTAATGACATGTATCTAAACTGTTGAGACAACTAAAAGGATAGTTAGATAAGGAAGTGTAGATGAAGTTAAATAATGGTGATCTTTGTCAGCGTGTCCGGAGTTACAGTAAATGCATTATGTTGAATGTGGCTTGTTACAATACCAGCCCCACTCTACTCTCTCTCTTACTTAGCAGAGAATTTATCAGATGAGTGTGGATCACACCACACGGTTTTCAGATTAAGCGTGGAAAACGCAGACTCAGGTCTGGGCTTTTTTCGAGAAAGTTGATAATCCATTTCCAAAGTTGAGAGGATGACAGATTCCTTCATACAACTCACTGGCTCTTAAATACTGCTGAACTTTGGTTAAAGTATGATTTTCCAGTGTGCAGGGAGTTAGAAACCCCTGAAAGTGTGATCCTCTGAAGCATTTGTGGAAATTAGTTAGGATATCCTTAGTGACCTGCAGGGGTACGGTTCTTCGAAGGTTTCAGAGTCAGCGGTTGGAAGGGATGCAACTCTCCATCTGAAAATGAGAAGGCCAAATGATGATGCTCTCTTCCCCTTTTGGGAAGTAGCAAATGGCTCCTTCATATTTTCTCCTTCTGTTGAAATACTACGCCAAATAGCCCAGACTGTACCAGGTTTTACCTGTTTTCAGTCAAAATACGCTGTTGTCAAATTGAGATCCAGCTTAGGAATCAGATTAATGCCACGGAAAACAAACATATCCATTTTACCATTATACATCAGGTTGGATTAATTTAGATTTTTCACTACCAGCAAAGCATTCAAATAGGGTTGACTCCTTTTAATAGCATTGCAAAAATTCCTTGGTGCCATATAACTGTTTATACTGTGCCAAAAGCCTGAGTAATTCCTTGGCTCGATGATGTGTTATATTTGGAATTTATTTGTGATCCCAGTTTTTGACACATACATACACACTGGTCCAGCTTTGTGTGCACATCAGTGAAAAACGGATGATGCAAAGTGGAATTGTTCAATCACAGAGGCCAAATATAACGAGAGCTGGAAGTCGGTGCTTCCCCTGACCCTTGACCCCAACTCGTCAACAGCATCTAATGAGACATTTAATCATTTTGAAATGATTATTTCCTCCAGGAGGTGCACCCTGCTCCAGTTTTTATGATGAGATGAGCTCAACGTTTGCAGGCCAACTGTTGCATCAGTTGCACTCAGAGGTCAAATGTTTTCAACAAGGTCCGCTTTGGAAGAAATGTGCTAATGATGTGAATTTTACCCTTTTCACTCAAGAGGTTCATGGTGTTCAGTGGAGCAAGCACAAACTGTATTACTCATCCGTAATGCAAACCATCACTCACTTAATTAATCAGGCCCTCTACCGATTATTAGAAACAACCGAGTTGGTAACTGACTAAATATGTGCGCAGCCTACATGGGATAGTGCACAAATAATAGTTGCTCCTGCAGTGTTTTTCCTCCCTGTCTGCAGAGCACTTGGCAGAACTGCACATGTGAGACATTTTAAGTGCGAAACGAATGAAACCCGGTGCTACTTCCACTTTTTGATGTGAGTAAAGTAGCAAAGATTGTTTGCGCTCAGGGACGCAGGTGATGCTTTTACCTTCAGCTCTAACCAGAAGTTTGGCTTCTTCCCACTTTGGATATTATAATGTGGTGGGATGGAAGACTTAATTCAGAATATTCTGTTACTCTTGAGGTAGATGTTTGCGCTTTGATGTCTGCAGTCTGTTTTTACTTCTACCAGCAAGTCTTTTTAAGTATGGCTAAATGTGGAGTGTCAGTATCACAAATGTTAATGAATGATGCAGCAGTATTTTTTAGAATTCAGATTCAGTTCACCCGAATTACAAAAACATACTGTATTTTCCCACCTGTTCTTTTGCGCAGATAGTTTTTGTATTATCTGCTCCAACACAATGGAGAGGAGTAGAACTAGATAATATGTTCAAATACCACAAACCTCTCCATCAATCCTTTACATAGGGAATATCCTTTAGAAAAACTGTTTTAATTTATTAAATAACTAGAACGTTATTTTTGGAAGATATGTTTTCCTCATGCTTTTAGCCTCACACATAAAGCTCCATTCACTCTCATTATATTGGGTCACTGTTGAAATCTGTCAAATCTGTAGAGCTACAGGCTACCAGAGGTTTGTGGGAACTTAGCTTTTAAATTTAAATGCTATCCTAAGTGAAAAAGGAGGGGTTGGATTACATAACATCAGCTCAGACATCCACGTTATCCCACCTGTCATTTCTTCGTATATCATAAAGTCTGGGAATTAATTTATCACTACTGAGTGTGAGATCCAGCCTTTACAAATACCTTGCATCACTCAAGGTCTCATAATCGTCAGTGCTCAGAAACCGCTTGATGCGTGAATCATTCATACCTCCCCATAAATAATAAAACCCTGGCAGCCAGTTAGCAGCACCTGCAACTTGAAACAGTAGTTCGTGAAACACAATCTTTCACCTTGTAAACTAATGTGTTTCACCTGCCTCGGCCAGGCCGTCTGAGTCCACCACACACAGGTAGCAGGAACAAAACCTCTATTCCTGCTTCTCTCAGCCTCCCCCCCTCCCTCTTTCTGACCTTGCTTCCTCTTCCTCCAATGAATTTTTCACCAAAGCTCTTTGATATATTCCTGTCCCGTGGGAGCCTGAGTAATGCAAACTGGAAGTGTGAGGCGTAATTATTTCTCAAAACTGCACTTCTACCCTAATTAGTTCACTCCTCAGAAGTGGGCCTTGCATTATTTACACATCAAGGGGACACACAGGACGGGAGATAAATATTCATTGTTTGTTGACTTTGCCCCGGTCCCCGCGGCTCAGGCGCAAGTCGAGTTGCGATCCACTGTCATTGTGGCTTGTTTATGCGACTTCTGCATCGCTGGTGCCGGGGACATAATCTGTCCTGTTCTCGTGTAATTATCTCTGCTCAAGCATACACCAGCTTCAGAGTCGGTTTAATAAGTGGACAACATCCTCATTCGGGCGCAAGCAGATCAAATAAATAAGTGTTCGGTGATGAGATTTGTTGTTATTGTGACCTCACACAGATTTGCCCTGCTGCACTTGGTGTAAGAGCAATAAACAATAGAGCATATTTGATTCAGTGACACCGTTTCAGCCATGTCTTCCTCAAGCTTTGTGTTCTGGGTCATCTTTAATGAACTAAACTTTTTTTATCAAAAGGAGTCGAATTTCCTGCTACTGTTGGTTGAACAGCTCATTTGTGGGACATGTGAAGTCTGCGTTTCCTGTCAATATTTAGGTATGAATGCAGGGTCTGACCTGGTGGTCAAAAGGCCTTAAGGCCTATTGTCTGCTTAAAAAAAAAAAAAACCTGCCCCCATTGTATACATGTATACTTTTGACAACTGTTCTTTTCCCATTTGCTATTTCACGCACAGCTTCATCTGTGTGTGTTTCAAATGATTGTGAAAAAGAGGTGGGCGCATCATGTGATGCCTGGCACAAGAATTACCATAATCACTGTCAACATTAATGGAGATCCTATCACTCGAAAATTTAAACATGGCTTTTCCATATTTATAGAAGCAATAAACAAAGAATGTGCAGCAAAATGTCTGTTATGATTCAAAAGCGAGCCGTGTTTACTGGCTTTGAAATGCATATTTGGGTTAGTGGATGAGGCGGGGGAGAGTGCAGTTTAAGTTGTGGGATATGAGTGGAAATGTAATATCGCCACACTAGAAACAGAACATATGAAACCCTAGATGTCTCACTCTCACTGTCTCCAGTGTTTCCATTTTCCCTCAGACGTTTGCATAGCGGAGCTTGTGCAACCGCCATTGTCCTGCTAGAGCTGTTTGTTATGATTCCCATTGGAACCACTGCAAACGTATTTAAATTTACAAATTGTTATTATGTATTGATTGTGGCATTTTTATTATGTGTGTTTCACTTCGCATACGTGAGGTTGGCCACTGGTGTTGGATGATAAGGCCTTGCTTGCATAGTCTGTGTTCACCAGTTGATCTCAAACGTATCGGGATGGGGTTGTGGTCAGGACGAAGTGTCTTCTCCACAACCATGAAAAACAAGAAAAGATGTTGAAAGTGCATCCGTATACTTTTGGCCATTCCGTTTGTAAACACGGACTGTTGCGGAGGGTTTCCCAAGTATTTCGTGAAAAGCTTTTGGGAATCCTTTAGTGGGCTTCACGTGGTCTTTTAAAAAGTTAAACGTCACTTTGATTTACTCAAAGTCATCTAATTTATATAAACAATTGATCTAATCATAGATTTCACTCTTACCACTGCAGCATCTGTGTTCAATTTAACTAATCAGAAAGCTATATGGGATAGGTTTATCCACATGGGGGGTCTGTGGTGTACAGTAATGTGTGTTTATTTTAGTTTCTAGGACATGAAAGTGAAAATCCCTAAGCTCCAGTTAGTTTGCTCTACTGTTACACTCACTGTAAGTCTCTATGGAAAAGCCATAGAAAAGCCTGAGGTCAATTTGTGTATTGTACAATTTCCACAAGCTCCAGTGACAGTAGGGTTTAAGATCGACCATCTACACAGTTTAGTTCATGGCAGTTGAACATATGGGTAATGTATCTGGAGTTGTAGGCTACTAATAGGCCTAATATTACTATTATTATTAATATTCCAACAGACAAACGCCCTAATTTTTTTGTTTAGCTAAATATAATCTTGGATACAACAACAATTCTGTTTCGTTTGTCCCTTTGAGTGAATATGCTTCATCATTTGACAGTTTTTCCTAACCTCTCTGGCGTTTGACAACGATAACTTTCCCCTCATCATCTGAAATTCGAGAAGATTTTGCTGGGATACTGAGAGCTGTAGCAGGCAGAGTTTGCTGGAACCTTAATGGAAATTGTGGTGTTTGTTTTTCCTCTGCAGGTGGAGATCACACTCCAGGACGTCAATGACAACCCTCCTGTTTTCCCTAATGATATTCTTGATGTGACTATTGAGGAGAATATTGGAGATGGCTTCAAGATAATGCAGCTAACAGCTACAGATGCAGACGAGGTAATGGCTCCCCAAGTTTCTATTCTGTCTAACAGTGTTTTTGTACTTGTCTCTCTCCGTTTCTGCTCCACTGCTTTCAGAATAGATATCCTGGGACTGATTGAAAATATGCTCTAATTTTCAGTCCTGTACAAATGTGAGCTGTAATCCACATTTACTATCTTTACATTGAACTATTTTGAACATTGGCACAATGCAGACAAAGTAGATTGCGCTATCCATCACTGTCAACACAGTGACACAAACGTTTAGACCACAACGTTACTGTGCTTTTCTATCTCATCAGATGTGTTGAAGCCACTGGTATCACTGAGCCTGAACAAGCACAGCCAGCGATCAATTTGTCATCCCACCTCACTGGTAGTCGCACAGTCCCCATAGTTCACATCACTTCACCGGCATCACTCTCAATTAGTTAAAGGCTCCATCTTTAGCTGCTTTGGGCAGGATATAGACATTAAATCCTGCAATGAGCGAAACACAGGCCCCGTCGGTATCTCCAAGGTCTGCGGTCCTGCACCCCAGCCAAAGGACACAATTGAAGTAAATGGAAAAAGTCAGGCCGTAGAGGGGAGAGAGATTAGACAGGACTAGTGACTCAAGTTTAATGTTAACTTATGAGGCCACACGTTTTTTATTGCACAGCTGTTGCTTTACCAACTTCTTTTTTTCTTTGAATGTTAGGAGAGTTGTGCAGAGTCTCACTTCTGGCCATTTAAAAAAAAATCTGAATACTCGACTGTAAAACACAGACCTGGAGGGAGGTCAGGCTTTTCAGTCGAGGGAGTTTAAGGACATTATTTGATTATTTTCTTTTTTAAACTCTCAGATATTTACAGCTTTGATGTTGAGAGGTTTAGCATATGGTATTGAAATCAAACTGTGCAGTGGTTCATTTTTTCCTCACATGTAGGGTAATGGCTCAATTCTAGAAAACTGTGCATTCACTATTACAGTGCATAAATGAGCATATAAGTCTCCTAAAAATAATCAAGCTAAAGGGTTCTTGCACAAGAAAGCTTGCTTTCAGTCAGGGATTCAAAAGACAAAGGAAACATAGAAACACTCAAAGAGAATGCAGAGGAGCCTTTTTAGGAATTACAGATTCTAGAGATGTTTACTCCAAACTTCAACGCTGCCATGAATAGGTTGCTAAATAGAAGCTTGTACTTAATTCCAGCTCTCGCTTGGAGCCAGATACGAGGCCAGCCAAGTCTTTGCCCACATCCTTACGCAGGAAACTTAAGTTGCGCTGACACTAAGCGTACGGAACGCATTGAGGCCTTGTTGAGAGAGCCACATGTGTGAGCCAGTGCAGAGTAGCCAAGAGTGCAAGCTGTTGGCCAGCTGACGGGCTGAAGTCAGACATCGTAATGATCCCATCCAATTTAACAGTGCTACATGTGGGATTCATGTGTGAGGGTATTAAAATGCTGTTTCTACGCATCCGTTTTTCTCTACGCCCGTTTCCACCCTGAAAAGAAGGGGTTACATGAGGGTTGAAAGAAAATCAATATAAAATTTAACTCTTTTTTTTCTTTTTTTGTCTAATGCAGCATGGGCCTCTCTGAAAATGTTTCTCACCTCATTGAAAGAAATATTCAGCTCTCTGTGCTTTTGGAAAGACTGCTAGTGTTTTATTAGAATTGTGACCTTATGTGGAAAATATGTCACAGGTAAAAACCTTTCTTAATGAAAGTGCAACAATGGTTGTGTTAGTTCAGGTCTGTGAAAGTAAGCAAAGCCAGAAAATGAAGGATAACGTATTCCAGAGGCCTACAAACCAATGGCAGCTATTTTTCTATCCACTTCATGCAGTTGTGAAACCGATTTACACACCAGCAGTGCAGCTGGCTCGGCCACCAAAGGCTTTATCTCTACACTCTCAGTGACAACACGTTGCTTGTTTTCCATGAGTCGGTGTTATGATTGGCTTGCTTGCACAGTGCCGTTGCACACAGGAAGCTCACTATCCCCACCGGCGCTGTCTGCTTTGCACCTCACACTTCTTGTAAGAGCTGCATACTCCCAAAAACCACTCATCTGCTAAATGAGTTTTCTTCTGCTCCTGTCTTGTGCCCTTAGCTTCCTAGAACGCTGCTTTTTAATTGGTCAGCTCTCTTTTCTTTCCTGCCCCCAACAACCCACCCTGTCTTTAGAGAGCTGTAAAGTAGTCAAACTCTTAAGTGAAGGTCAAAAGGACAAAAAGTGTGTGTATGAGCTCTTAATTACTTTGGTTCGGTAAACAGAGAAATTAGTGCTTAAAAAAGTGTATATGCTTACACGTTCTCAAAACATAATGCAGATATGTGTGTTTGACCATGGCCTCTGTGGACCCCCTACTCAGCCTCTCTTGCACCTTCCACGCTCTGCTTTTGAACCCTATCAGAAAGTTAATTGGCAAACTGTGGGTGTTTGGTTTCAGACTAGAGTCCAGGTGGCTGATGGGATTGCCAGATTTGGAGCCACTGATTGATGACAGCAGGGTCTTTAGAATGGCAGAGCCTCATTTCATCCTCCCCATCTCCCTCTTTTTTTTTTTCTTTTTTTTTTTACAGGGCCTGGATCCCAGGCCTGGTCTCTGGTAATGCAATGAGAGTCAAGGGCAAGGAGACGGGGGCTTTATCCATCGTAAAAATAAACCACAGGAAGGAGATAAGAGCAAGTCATGAACTTGGCCTTTCAATATTGACTCCATCTAAAGCTTTTGGCAACTTCTGTCTTGTTCAGGCTGGTGGGTGCATTAGCATTTCTGCACAAAGCCTGTTAAAGACAGAAATGAAAGAATATTTAATTTGTTTTGATGTTTGAATCCAGTTAGACTGAAATACACTATCTGTCCCTTACACACTTCATTTTTACTCAGTTTCCATCAACAGGATTCTAGTGATGTTTGTAACAGACTGCTAATAGTATGAGGAAGCTGCATGAAAGCAGGAAACAGGATTTATATATTATCACCTTACAAAGTTGATATACAGTAGTTGATACGTGCTGCTTGACATAGTGACAGTAACATTCATCTGTCTCTGGCTGAGTGTTCAACTACTAAATAACAGCAACGGGGGCGAAGATGCTAAACAACAAGGAGTGGAGACAAGTTTCAATTTATGCTACAAAAAGCACCTGTTGCCAAACAAAAAAAATATATGTAGCTGGAAACTGCATAATCGTCCAAAAGGAATTGACTATGTAGCATACGTGCCTGGCAAACACAATCGTGAAAGCTGCAGATTAGGTGAGAGTTGTAGACACTGCTTCTCTTTGTGTCATAATGCATAGCGAACACATTATTCTCGAGCAGCTACCACACTTCAGCATTATTGCACGCACGCAGTTTATTTAAAATACGGTTTGTCATGTGAGGAACATTGTCCAGCGACGCAGTAAATGTGTTGACATGCAGATACGCTAACAGCTTAATGCTACGCCTCTTTTTTTATAAGACTTCCTATTGTCCTGGCAGGACCAAAAAGCATCTCACAAACATTATGCATAGTTGAAAGAGTCTCTTTTAGCTTAGCTCTAAACCAGCTGTAACCAGAGCCCTCGTTTCATCTCAGTGAATAGCAGTAGCTTTTTGATGTTGCTTTTTCTTTTTGGCAGAAGTCACAAAGCGAGACAGTTGTCTGATCTCCTATTGTCCCCCCCCACAAATATAAATGTCAAGCTCTGTCGTCAGCCTCATTCAGTTGTCATATCGCATTCACTTGTCCTCTCCTATTCCAAAGCCTCATGCTAAAGCTATCACATGTGTCATGGCGCTTGTACTTAGCCAAGGTAACAGGGAATCTTTTAGTTGCATTTATAGAGGAACACTATAGGCCCAAAAAGTTCAAAGATGAAAAGTGAGTTTGAATAGGACCCCATGACCATTCAGCTGATGTCTTTTTCTCTCTTTAGTGAAACCAGTTCTGTTTTCTCCCTGTTTAGGATTTATTTATCTTCATTTGCAATCAATATAATGGATATTAATACAGCTTTGTTTGTGCATGCCAGCTGGTACAATCCCCTTACACTGCTCTTCTTCTTCTTCTTCTTCTTCTACTTATTCTTCTGTTGACTTCTCAGTCTTGATATGTGATTTATTGTGCGGTCTGCCTTTGTGGAGTGTCTCTGTGAAGATGTCTTCATGAAGGGTTTCATTCACGCAAGACAACTAGGTAGTCTTTGTAGTCTGGAGATGTGACGCACTAACGTGTGGTAAATAATCTGATAACCTAAGAGATAGAATTGATTCAATGCATGTTATTAGGATTCTCTTCTTCTCTTTGGCCTGAGAACTTGGATTGAGAACTGGAAGTGCAGCAAAGTACATCAAACCTACTGACTACTTTTTGCTTATTGTACAAAAACAGTCTTCAAAGTTAGGTTTATGCCTGTGTGTTGTGAACGTGTAAGTTTAATTATGATAACCCCAGTTTAATTTTCTGTCTTCACTTCAGGGGCCCAATGCTCTTGTGACATACACTATCATTAGCGGGGCGGATGACAGTTTTCGGATTGACCCAGAATCCGGCGATCTGATCGCCACCAAGAAACTGGACCGGGAACGCCGCTCAAAATATTCCCTTCTGGTGCGGGCGGACGATGGAAAGCAGTCATCTGACATGAGGCTGAACATAACCGTGAAGGACGTCAATGACCACACGCCCAAGTTCTCACGTCCCACATACTCGTTCGATATCCCTGAAGACATGGCATCAGGTACAGTAGAAAACTGTAGTCAGCGGATTTTGCTTGCTGTCTTCATGTCCAAATGGGTTGTCTCCTGCCACATGCCTCTAGGCTGGAGTTAGGCAGCCCTGTTGACATCATTAAGAACCCAAAATTGTTAGGAACTCATACAAACATTTTAGTAGTTTATATGAATTTTTTTCATTTTTTACACTTTACAGCCTCCCCAAATCCTCTGGATCTTCCTTAAGGGGAAAGTAATAGGCCAAAGAGACAATGACATATATTTAATTTATGTGGAAATCTTCAGTGACCAGCAGGATTTACAACAACTGTCTGGCAGAGCTCCATCGCCGCACACACTGCTTCAGTTACAATCCAGGAAATTGACATCAAACATAAAAGTTTGTTATAATATGGAAAATTATAAGTAAAATATCCAGTAAAGATGCAATCATGCAATGTTTTAATAAAAGCACCTCATCATTAGCTAATTTTCTTAGTCATAGCAATGTCTTCATGTCTAAAACATTGAATTGTAAAACAATGAACAAAACGGTTCAAGTTAAATAAGTTATTTAACAATCACTGAGTCACTGGTATTAATAAACAGCCTTAATAACCCCCTGCAGACATACTGAAGTATTTTTTTTTGTTACATGGCAGTAAAATTTAACTTCTCGTCTCTGTGTTACAACCTCGAATCTCACAGGCTCCATTGTGGCTGCAATCCTGGCCAGCGACTCTGACTCAGGGGTCAATGGTGAGGTCACTTACTCGCTGGAGGAAGACAAAGACGAGACGTTCCTCCTGAATCCTGTGACGGGAGTTTTCAACGTGACACGTCCGCTGGACTATGAGACTCAGCAGTACTATATTCTTACAGCCAAAGCCCAGGATGGCGGGGGACAGTCAAGCACAGTTAGAGTGTATTTCAACGTTCTGGACGTGAACGACAACCCGCCCATCTTTAACAACACTGTGTACAGCACGTCTGTCTCAGAGAGTCTAACCCCTGGATCCAGTATTGTTACTGTCGGGACCAGCGACGCTGATGACGGTACGTTGATAAATTGTAATTTTTGATCAGACTCAATCAATGAATGCCTACAACACACAGAGATGCACTGTTTTAGCAGAAGCACACAAACTCAGTAATCAAATAAAAGCCTAAATAGTATACTCCGCTACAAGCAAGGGTACCACTTCAAATTCTTTACTTGTGTGTAAGACCTTTTTAAGTAGTAATGTTCTTTCATAGTGAATAAATCACGTGTGGGTTGACCATAGAAGATTCATGTAATGCAGCCCTGTCATTCTGTTACAGCACTTTTTAAACAGCAGCTCACAAACCTACATTTTATTCTTCATTTTTATTCTGTGTCACGCATGAATGATTTGATGAAACACAACATCTTTACCGTATCATTAAGTGGCTGGAGTTATTTCTGCGTTTCAGGTGGTGGGTATCATGTTCGTGGTATTTAAACACCGCTACTCTCCTCTGCCGTAATTACTGCTTCACCCAAGGCCTAATGTGGTTAAAGTGACCTACATTCCTGGGAAATACTTTGCCTAGTTCTCAACCAGAGTTTGACTTCTTCCTCTACTGTCCGCATAATCTGAGCATGTTGTCCTCTCAGATGTAGTCGTCATTTTCCACTGTCAAAATAAAACATTGTTAGCACTTCCTAAGCCCTGACCCCTAAACCCCAGACTTTATCTCTAGACAGTGTAGCCTAAACTCGTGTGGAAACAGCGCTCAAGCTTTTGATAAGGGATTACTTGTGTACTGTAAACGCACGCTGAAGTGTAGGAAGGTGCCGGCACTTGAATATGTGAATACCCTGTTGAGTTGAACTACGGATGCTCAATTTAAGCTTGTTTTAACCCCCAGTTCTAGGGGGTGCGCTGCAGATAAGGCTAAATTTCAAGGTTGGATAGTTTTGTCACATTGTTGTGTCGTTTAAATAAATGCTTCAATTGTGAGGGATTTTCCAAACGTTTAGGAAATGGTGTTTCTCTCTTGATAGCAATCTGTCATACAACATAAATGGATTGTCCACATGGAGGACAAGTGTAGCAGCCAGAGCTCCAGCTGTTGCTTTTGCACAATTTGTGGAAATGGATGTTGATAATGCATATAAGTATCTAATTCACACACATACAGCATATTCAACAATCATATCTAGAACAATGGATGCCAGTCAGAAATATCAACATTTGACGTCTATTGTGTTGGTTTGTTATCTTGGTATTTTTTTAATCAGGGTCATATTAAATTGTTCCCAGTATTTAGTTTTTAGTTAGAAATACACCTTTACTCACAGACTGGGAAATACAACAGCTGGAGAGCATCTGTCCTTTGCCCAAATGAAGTTTCTGCACCACAATGTGTTGATTCTCCAGTCAAGAAATGTGAATACTTTAAGCTTGAGAGCAAAGCACCATCAATTGACCTGCACTGTTAAATTCATCAATAATTAAGAAAGTGGAAAAGTAATTTTAGTCAGTTTGAAGCATTAGTGCTGATGTTCACTGCATCAAGTTTGTCTACATGATAAAACATTTGGGGGGTTAGGGAAGTGCTGGGCAGACACATTTTGTAGACTGTTGATGGATGAATAAAGAAAAAAGTAGAATAGTATTAATCTATTCTAAATATAAATTAAATAAAATATAATTTATTAGTTACTTTTACACAGTTTTTCAGTCATCAATATTCTTGTCTTATTCCCTTTCGGCATGTTTTTCAGGTCCAAATGCCCAACTCCTCTACAAAATTGCATCAGGTGATCCCCAGGGACACTTTATCATCACCAAGGAAGGAGATCTCCAAACCAAGAAGGTCTTGGACAGAGAAACTCAGTCCTTTTACAACCTTGTCATCACAGTCAACGACCTGGCCCCAGCCCCCATGACCCGCTTTACCAGCACTGCTCAGGTGTCCGTCATTCTCCTGGACGTCAACGACTGTCCACCGACCTTCACTTCCCAGAAGATGACCTACATCCAGGAGAACACGCCAGTGGACACGGTGGTGTTTACAGCCCAGGCCACTGATGCCGACAGTGGACCCAACAGCTATGTCGAGTACTCCCTCAGGGGACCTTATGGCAACAAGTTCAGCATTGGTACAATTGACGGAGATGTGAGGTTAGTTGGGGAACTTGACCGAGAGGAGCTTTCCAACTACACCCTCACAGTTGTGGCTACAGATAAAGGAGAACCTCCTCTGTCTTCTACCATGGATGTGACTATGGTGGTACTGGATGTTAATGACAACACACCAAGTTTCTCACAGAATATATACGATATTGAGATAGAGGAGAACACCTTGACGGGGACAGACGTCATCCGGGTCTTTGCCAGTGACGCTGACGAGGGCACCAATGGACAAATCAGATTTTCTATCTCCGGAGGCAACTCTAACTCTGATTTCCGGATTGATTCAGTCACAGGGATGATTTCAGTGGCCAAGCAGCTTGACCGTGAGGCACGCTCATCCTATTCACTGGTGGTTCAAGCGGCCGACCGCGGCAGCAGCCCCAGGGTGGACCGTGCAACTGTCAACATTGTTTTGCTTGACGTCAATGACTGTTCGCCCATGTTTGAGCTCTCTCCTTACACTGTCAATGTTCAAGAAAACCTGGAAAACCTGCCAAAAAACATTCTGCAGGTCCGTACGTTTGTTTTGTTTCTTTTGTGAACACATTCAGTGAATGTTAAAGCAGTTAGGACCTGATTAACATTCACAGACAGAACCTTCTGAGTGAAAAGAAGGCAGTGTTTTGAATGACAGTCCTGAGACCTTAAACAAGCTAATGCTTTAACCAAATCTGTAGTAATACTAACTTAATAAGTGTAGGTATGTGAGCAGTACTAGTGGACTAAACCTTTTACCATGGTGGTCTTATTTTGCTAAATTCCATGACATTACCTGACTGAAATGATAACGCAGTGATATATGACTGCAATATGCACAATTAGAGCTTTTATAGGGTTTCACCGAAATATGAAACGGAGCTAAATTGCACGATGAGGCAATTAGCGTTCTAGCCACCCTGATGACTAAATGAGCCATATATGAAAAATAGAGGGGAATGACTTTTCTTTCACTTGGGTATTGTACCTTCTGAGGAAATGAGGGTTCAGTTATGTGGTGGGTAATGGTCCATGTGTGGATGGTTTTGCCACACCATGGCATCTGCAGACTGCAGACTAACCTGCAGACTAACCTGGCTATGCCTGTCTGTGGCATGCAAGACAGGAAGGGCAGGGAAACCCACAATACATTTGGGTACACTGGTGAATAGTTTAGCGCTACAGAATGAGGGGAAAATCAAACTGGCTAATCTTTTATAAACTACTCAGTTTATCCGCACATCAGCCCAAGGTGTCAAGGATGCATTGGTGAGGGTGTGGTTTTCTTTTATGTGGCTTCACCAGGAAAGTCTAATTAGACAAAGTGAATAACCCAACAGTTACCTTCATTGTGCTGCTGAGGACGGCGATTGTTAATTAGCCCTCAGCCACTTCAGTGGAAAGATGCAGGGTGCTACACTTTTTGAAAGAATGGTCAAATGGGATTAAACCAAATACGCAATCCAGCTAATATCATCTGATTTATTTGGTCAACACACTGAGAAGAACACAAAGAGAGAAACACAGATTTATCTCATTTTTATTTTATAATTTTTACATCAAGTCCACTATGTTACAGAAGGAAATATTGTAATATTGATGCCCTGTACTTTTATTGGATAGTGATAGTTCCTTGTATATTTACACATTCAAACTTTAAAAGTGATTTTAGATGTGATTATAGCTTTGGCTAGCTTTTCTTCTATTGTTTCTATTTGTACCAGACTGTTGTTGTTCTGCTGAAGGAAATGGAAAACACATTTCTTGTAAAAAAACAAAAAAAAAAAAACATTTCTTTTTCTTCTTTTTTTTCTAGGTTGTTGCCAGAGATGACGACCAAGGTGCCAACAGTCAGCTGAGCTACATGCTCAGTGGTGGAAACGATGAGGGAGTGTTCAGCCTGTCATCCAGCGGTCAGCTAAGCCTGACCCAGACTCTGGACCGTGAGGCTCAGGGGAAATACATTCTGCTGATCACAGCCACTGACTCAGGTACAACCACACTGGAAGTTTGGAGCTAATAGGACTAATAGGTTTTTTTTCAAGAAGATTTTTATTATTTGTCTGCACTCACACCACATTCTACTTAGAATTTGTGATCTGGTAAATCTAGCGATGACATCATGTAATATATCCTAACGTGGGCATTGTTGAACTTTACCAAAGCTAGAAACGTATTGTATAACCTGCCTGTAAAACCAAACGGAAAAACAATATTTTCATAAACTAACAGCAATGTAAACAAACAGCATTTTGATTTGTGCACATTGTGCACAGCGGTCTTTTTGTGTGGCACTGTAATCTAAACATTCAGGCGTTTTTAGCTTGCAAAATAGTGGGTGTTTTTTTTTTACCTATTTCCCCAGAAGTCCTCTCAGCGGGTTCGATTGAATAGCATCCTCTGTTTATTTGGATACGGTGGTAGGGCTTGATATAGCCAGATAAAAGGTTAACTTGTTATTGCATAGAGGCCAGTTAATGTGCAGTTAAATGAGAACATGCATATCCCCGTTGCAGCCAAATCACATGGTATCCCAGTTAAGTATATGTTTCCCTGAGTTGCTCTGGCACAGCCGTCACGGTCTGAGGGTGGTTCTGTTTCATTCCTGCGCTGACCATGTGACTGTTCATAACGCTGTGTATTTTTGACTATGCAGCGCTTTGGTGAGAATTGGGACAGTCTTGCATGGAGTGTCTTGTTTTTGAAAAAGAGAGAGTAGAGTGTAGAGTTATTATAGGAATGTATTATAGGAATTATAGGAACTAATTGTGCAACAGTTTTCAATTTTTATGTGATAGTCTAAGTAAGAAGTATTTGGTTTATTATATTCTTTATGTTTTGATAAGATTTTCATGCTTTATATGCTGTTTAGAGGTCTGTGCTACATGGACGAAGCTGCCCAAAAAGCGAACATACTAATTAGGATTCGATCCCTTTTTTGTACGCTTCACAACGACTCCATATTTAGAGCCCTGACAACAATTCCAAAATATTTTGACAGGACATTTCAGTACAATGTTGGTGAGAGGCATAAGGAAGGATTTGGGGTAGAATATCAAAATATCAAAAACCCCATAATCATGGTACAGGCCAAATTACCCAGCAGCATTTTCTCACATTTTTGAGGCCTCAGCTAAAACAGTGGGGGGGGAACGGTTCTCCCAGGCTCTATCTGGCAGGAAACGTTGAAGGTGGATGGTGCAGACATGTCTCCAAGTCTGCTGCCTACCATGACCCATTTTCAACCACAGACATTCATCTTATCGTGTTAAGGTCTGCCTTTATCTTCCCTTACTGCCATATTGACTAGTTTCATTCCAAAAACATCATGTAGCAGAGAGAGAAAAAAAGACTCAAGAGGATTCATCATTCTGAGTCTTCATACTCCCAGCCAAGGACTTTAGCTATCCGTTTATCAAAATTATGCTGTATTGTCATGTTTATTGTCAATGTAAAAGCCAAAGCAGAGTCCTGCAGCACTTCTCCTCTCGATCGTAGTCAATCATAGACTTTCACATTTTGGTGCAGAGCTCTGTTCCTGTGTACAGTATCGTAGTAGTCGAACCTCCTGGGACATTATCAGTCAAAGTAAAGTCAGTAATTGCACCTGACCAGGGCTCCGTGAGTCTCTTTGCTATGCTGATTGAAATCTGTCATGAAACGGATGGAAACAATGGAGCTCACCAGGTGCTGGTTCTCATTACTGGGTCTGGCTCATGTGAACAGCTGAATTTGGCAAACTCCTGCCATTATTTGAAACTCTGAGCACAGCCCCCTAAAATGTGGCATCCATACAATCTGCATGAAGGTGTTTTACAAGGCGTCTTGTTGAGAGAACTCGAAGATCAGACCTGGCATAGTTTTGTGTTTTCCCCTCTCTTACTTGTTTATGGAAAGCCGTTTGCAGTGTTTCTGAGTTAACGTGTTGTGCAGATACTGGGAGACAAAAATCTGATTTGCCTGCAGCTGATCAAGATGTTAAGTCACTACTTAGAAGCACACAAATAACACCTGCTTGATTGAATGTAAACTGTGAGATCTCCAACAGAGGCGCACAGACAAATTGTCTTCCCAGGCAATGTTGTTGGAATAGCTAGAAAACATTTTATGCAGGTGGCAGATGGTTATATAGGTCATCACCAGGAAGGTGGTTCATGTCATCAGTTAGATTAATTAGATGTTTGTTTCTATTAAATTTAGCCATTCTCATGTGTAGATATTAATTCCAGGGATCATCTGTTCTGAAAATTTGGGTTTTAGGGATTCAGGATTTATTCTGACTTTTTGGGATCATGTTGGAAGGATGTGTTTACTGTGTATGATTCTGTATGTGATTATAGATCACTGTTCAACATCAGTGCACATGCATGTATTCTTCTGTGAGTGTTTTGTGTAATATTTGTGCTCTGAGTATAGTGCGAGTCTGCGTGTGGTGGCGAGAGAGTCCTCGAGGCACATTGACATGCACTGCGCTTGGTCACATTTATTAAAGAGAAGGCACAGTAAATCCCTTGGCCCATGCCTATTATAGCGGATACGGTCGCATAGAAATTCTGTGTCTTTCACATCCCTCCAGCACATCGCTCCATAGTGTCGCACTGTTTGTATATGGCCTTTTGGCTGGTGGGTGATGGGAAGTTTTTTGGGGCTAAATGACTGCTTAGCAGATAAAGAATTT
Source organism: Ctenopoma multispine (assembly GCA_034779795.1). NCBI lineage: Eukaryota > Metazoa > Chordata > Actinopteri > Anabantiformes > Anabantidae > Ctenopoma > Ctenopoma multispine. Next base: position 20,199,956 of record JAUYWH010000002.1, read on the forward strand.
TAATGACCATCCCTATTTAAACGCAGGATCTTTTATTCTCTTAAATGGCTCCCATGAATCTTCTTGAGCTTCTCCCCCATGACTTGATGAGTTGAATAACGATCTGTCAGTCTCCAGTTTGTCACAAGCTCAGATAAAAAAAATTAACCATATATTTTCTCTAAAAAGCAAATTAAGTCTTGTATAAACACTGATAACATAGTGCTAAAACATGTCTGGCGTAGCTAGATCCCTTTTACTACAATAAATCTTTAATAAGGTCCATTTCTAAAGGTTTCAGCCGGTCTGCAGTTTAGTGGCAACACACGACTTAGCCAAATAAAATATCAGGTTCCTTAAATGAATTTTAACAGAGCTGTAACATTCTGGATCAGCTCTTAAAAAACGTTTCAGAAACAATGTGGTCTTGCAGAGATTTTTCCTATCGCCTGTTTTCTCTTTATTCCACTCCCTGGTAAACCCCTTTAACAATTGCTGGATCTGCATGTTTCTGTAAATAGCTTTAAAAAGGTGGTATGGGTTGGATGATTAGTGCTTCAGCCTGGCAAGAGCCAGTTTTTTAATGATGTTTATGTGTTCTGTTTCTCTTAGGAACCTGGTTAGCACATCCTGCCCTTACAAAGTTAATCTGATCGTAGCTAGTCGTAACTGTTATAGCTATATGTCATTTGTGTGTGAATAAGTATGCATGCAATCATATTTCAGATTTATATGGCCCACATGTGAACATTATGGAGTTGTGTTGTGAGAAAGTGACGCTGCCATCTCTCATAGTGGTTATGATCCGCTGGTATTGCTGCGTCACCATAAAATAAAAAAATAAATAAAAAAACACAGAACGGTTGACAGCACTGCTGAGCATGGATGTCCAGATATTCAGTAACACAGTGAATAATTCAACCATTGTAATAAAATCACAAAAGGCAAATCACTTCATTAAATTTCACCACAGGCTTTAAAATATGAGAAAGGGGCGGCATGTCTGTCGATATGCTTTCCCTGCCCGCCTGCAAACCGCCCAAACACTATCCACAACATATGGGGAAGAAATTATGCAAAGGTATTCAGGCACAGCACTCCATAAAGAGCCTGCAAGCTGTGGAACGTTTCAGGCTTAATTTGAAGATTGCCCCTCGGATTGCCGTCTTATTAGAAATATTCTTCCCCTCCTTACAGCAGGTAGCAGCTTTGAGTGTTCTGCTCAGATATCCCTTTTACTCTGTTGCTTGTTAACTGTGAGAAAACCTCTGTTTACTCTGTTATGTTTGGCAAACTGTGCAGTGGGACAGCTCGCACCCTGCACTCAGCTCCGCCGAGGCCATTCATGGGTGTTGGACAGGGTTGCATTAAAAGAAGCTTTGTCGCAAAGCAACAGGTTCTCAGAGGCAGAAAAATGTCAATTTTGCCTCGATGGCAGCCAATTCTCTCCCCTCTGAGTAATGATGTGTTTTATTTACGCTGTCCCTTAAGAGCCCAATCTAGCTGTAGTCCATAAACCGTAATTAACCGTTTAGCCTTAAGCCTCAGGCTACAGATGGGCTGTCTCATAAATTTCCACAATCATTCGTCTTCCCTAAGGCAACCTGTCCTGGACTTCCCGGTTTAATGAACTTGGCTGTTTGAACATCCAGGCCTGTGTGCCCTGATGTGCTGTGATTCTGTTTTTCGATAAAACAGTCAATCATATTGAAGGAAGAGATTATCTCTTGTGCCAGCAGAGACACTCAAACCTGCTTCTTAACACAGCTTAGACTGAGCAACTCAGGGCAACTAACAGCTTTTCCCAGGAGGTGGGTGCTGCGGTTTCCTTCAAATCAACCCCCTGCGAGGCTCTCACAGCAGTGTGTACCCTCATAGCACCTGCAACAGTCAGAAAACAGATAAGTTAATCGTCATTAACACATGTATTTGTACCCCCTCCGGCTCAGAAAGTATGGCCATGGCACCTTCTTGGTGGGTTAATGTGATTTGTCCTGTGGTAATGTACACTAATAAGGTGCTTGGGCCCTACCATATGTTTATGCTAGACAGTGCTTGGTTGAGAGGCTTAAAAAGAAACCTGTCTTAAAGGATGGAAGCAAAGGCAACAGATGGTCAGCCGATCCAGTTTAGTCTCAGCGTCCTGAAAGCTTGTTATTTTGGATGCTCCTTCCTCGGGGTTATTCTGGGTTCTCCCATTTTCTCCCGACACAATCCACACTAAAAAAAAACTCTTACATCTGAGCTTAGATGCAGCAATGAAATATTAGGAGACAGAGTTAAATGTCATTCCCACTGTGAGTTTAACAGCCACTTTAAGTTCTTTGGGATTATTGTGAAATATCAAACAGAGAGCTCTGTTATGCTTGTCACTGGCCCAACTGTGTCATTCAGAGATCTGAGGGGAATGTGCTGCATTTAATTAAATGGTAATGGTGTTTCTAGATTCAATTAAAGCAGCGAGGAATCCTCATGTGGCTCGAGCACTTTGAGCGCCCCGACGGATTGAGTTGCTTTGTATGAAACGAGGTGCTCTGACGCCAGCATCTTTCTGCTTTATCCTATTGTGTAATAGCTGCTCACTGGATATAAAAAAAAAAAAAGTTATCTGAATACCATCAGTCTGATGTCTTCCCAAGAAGAAAACCCTGTCTTGGAGACGTGGTTATCACCACAGTTGAGCTCAGACTTATCCTTTATGGTAGCCATACCACTTCAGAGCTCAGTGACTCCAGCACAGCTCTCCGGGGCAAAACCATCTCATGGAAACATGGTACCACAAAGTCCACTATTTTCTTTACTGACTGAGGGAGCATGCTTCTTTCATAGCCCCATTTCCTCATGTATAATAATAACCAAGATAAATTTGGATCGCATACACACACACACTCAGCTTGACTGTTAGCAATGATTGGCATTTACTTCCAAAACAACTTCCCAGCCACAGTTAAATTGCTCATATAAAATTACATAGTTTATCTTGAATTGTGAGTGATGATGCTGATTAGACTACGAATCATGTCACAACCTTTTGCTAATTTTTATGCAGACCGTTATACGCACATTTAAATACTGTGTCTGTGTCAAATGAATGTTGACAGCTCTAATATTTGAAAATCAATTTTTTGGCATCACAGCAAAGACAAATACCAATTATTTAAGGCTGTAATCACCAGGAGAGTAGTGTCAGGTCGTGGCCGTTTGCTTTTCTAAGTTATCTGAGATTAACCCCTGTGATAAGATTATGCTCGTGGCTCTAACTTCAGACAGAGGTGAGGTAGTGCATTGATTGCCTTATCTGTTTTGGCCAACAAGCGATTTAGAAATTACAGACCTAATGGTTATAAGAATCCAACATTTTAGTTTCTCACACTAATTCTCTCCAGTGAAACATGAACATGCATCCAAGTAACTTGGATACATTTTGGGATCTCATTTAGCAATATCTTCAGTTAAGTGGGACAAACACTTTTTTTCATGGTTTTACTTCATTGAGTCTAATAGCACAACGTAAGATGATGAAAACGGCATCTAAAAATAGGCTACAAAAGGCTGAGACTGTCTGCAGCCTTATAAAAAGTACAGAATTTACAGAACTTATGCAGAAAGAAAAAGGAAAAAAAAAAGGTTCTGGGGACAGGATTTGCCAGTGGAAAAAATACTTTTCTAACCACAGTGCACGGCAGCCGCCGGTAGGCAGCTGCCCTCCTGCTGCAAATTTCCTCCAGCTTTCTTTCCATGGCAAAATGATGTCATTTGTCATATAGTGCCTGCACATTGTCAGATTTAGGAATGTGACATTGCCATATCCACAAAGCCCATCACCCCACCACCCTGCCCCTCTTTCCTCAACTTGAAGCTCGGTGCACAAAGGTGACACCAGCCTTGGCTGCGATCATCATAATCATTGACCCTGACACTCTTCCCTGAGCTTTGCCAGATTCCTGCATGCAGGAGATACTGGCATTTCTAAGCACTCTTAGTGAGCATTCCTCTCCTGTTGAGTCACTCCCTCCAAAAAGAGAAGAAGAAGTTGGAGATTATTATGTACATTACAAAGTGTCTGGGATTGTATTTCCTGCTTTTACAGGTACTGTATTTGGAAGAAATTTTAGAATCAGAAACAGATGACATACCCAGCAATGCTGACCCCATTATTTAACAGCCGCCATGCATTTTAAAATAGGAATGTCTTGCCCTAACTATAACTGTTTGAAATGTCATTTACATACATTTGCATACCTGCCAAGATATAGTTTTCCATGATGACTAAATCTGTCACAGCCCACATGATGTAAAAAGATAGAGCTGAACTATTTACACATTGAACAGCAGGTTTTGGGGGAAACAGCTGCCAGGGGATATGTGATAACGGTGAGCCCCAGGAGGCTAAGACTGCACGCCCCGAAGCTGCACAGAGGCACATGATGCTGCGAGAAGTGATACACCTTTAAACATGTGAAAAATGCAGCATTGGAACCCACGCCTGTCAACAACAGCAGGGTTAGCACAGTTTCAGGGTCACGCAGACAAGCGTCAGGGGGCTTTGAAAGTATTTGGGTATAGTTTAATCCTTCTCTGAAGCAGCTGAGGTGTGTTTGCTCTGTGCTTACTAAGAATTAGTTGAGTTAAGTGTTCTGTGCTTCAGAGTTCTCGATGCATTCGGTGACAGAGACGTTGCAGGTCTAAGGTCACACAAATGATGGCGGAGTAGACTGTTCGTTCTCCCAAGGCAGTAAACAGGTTGTGACATCAGATCCTGTCGGGAAGTGAAAAGCCTGGAAGGAGGTCAGTGCGCTGCACATACACACAAGCATGCACTCCCACGCAGGGGTTGCCTGCTTCCGCTGTTAGTAATGAAACAATGCTACTGAAATGCAACAATGGTCCTCACTGTAACAGAAGGCAGACTGAGTTTAGAAAAATCTAGCAGCTGGCATGATATTCAAAAACAAATATTTTCTTCATTCACTCAGTCTCTTGGTAGGAGCTAATGGCTTTCGTAGACAAAGCCACTTAGCTCTCAGAGCCACTCGTCAGCCCAGCAGCTCCAGCCTCCAAACAACGTCTTTGATCAGCAACAGTCTTAGCGAGCTGCTGACTGTCAAACACACTCTGTCCGGCAGCTCGGTGATACCGACACCTTGCCGACCCGGATCACCCTTCAATTAAGAGGATCACTCGGGGAAGGAGCAGGAGCTGCTCTAATCTGTTGCCATGACAACCTCCCGAATGATGACTCAACGTCAGTTCAGTCACGTTGTGCGCTTGAGATGTGTGACACCGCAGGCTCGAGCGTAGGGAGATTAGACAGCTGCAATCAAGTATGATGCTGATTAAGTAATCCTGCTGACTACATTTGTTTGGGCTCTTAGCCACATGTTGTGGTCCTTTGGTTACATAACAGCCCCATGATGATACACTATAGACTTGATGCTGCCTAAATTGCATACCGCAATTTACATTTTCCACGTGGATTGTATTTCTGCTGCTGTGAGCTCTTCGTATTTGACACCAGATTTGTCGTCATATGTCTCTGTATAAATTGCCAATGATTTTTGCAGTATTATGTTTACCCCTTAATCACAAATATTTGTAAAGGTGGAAATACATAATCACCTCAAAATGCAACATTGCCTGTATTTGGTTATAAACACTGGATTCATAAAAAGTCTTTGCTAGAACTGCAGAGGACGTGACTCATTTTAGGTCATGAATCACTAAGGTGATTAGTGTTGTATGGTTTCTGTGTCTCTTTTGGGGTAAAAATTGTTTACTGTTACTTCAGTTTGTATCATTTATTTTGCTCCTGGAATTCAGCTATGTTTATCCTGAATGTGCTTGTTAGCCACTTCTGTTCTGACCCCCCAAAAAAACCTGAATACATGACAAGCTTAAGGTTGAATGTCTGTTTATTGTCATAAAGCCAGGCAGTGAAGTGATCTTACTGTAAACTATCTCAAACCTCATTTTATGCGGAATCCCCTGCCCTCCCGAAAGGAGCTGCGGTGGTCTCCAAACTCCACAATAATGTTCAAATTTGTTGATCTTTGTAAGGGAATTCTCTTTCTCCTCTCTGCCCGCAAGAAGTTCACAGTTCAGTGTCAGCAACTTAACAGCAGCAGCAAAGATTGTAGGGGATTTTATCTCTTACTCAAGCACACTTCAGTTGGTGCAGCCCTGAATGAGAAGGATGAAATGATGCTTCCTCCCCTGTTGGCAAATACAGTATAAAGTGTAAAGTCTCTGTTTAGTAGAAGCTAAAATGTGCTTTGTATGGATATACATCAAAGCAAATGATTATTACAGAAACTCTGGTATCATATTATCAATAGTAACATAGAAAAATAAGGCCCTGATTTACTAAGATCCAAAATAATTAGTACTAAATTACGTGTGCAGTGTTGAAAGTTGCACGTTTCATTTGTTTGGCTGATTGACAAAACATGCAAACATGTTGGAGGTGGCTGTAATGAAATGCGGATTTTGTGTATTACTGTCTGTCATGGAGAGTTTGGAGAGTGACCAGCGTTGATGTAAGAGGAAATTCGATCCAGAGGAGTTTAAGCTGTGAGAGAAGCTAATATTCACTTTAATGGGCTACAGCAGTGAAATGTCAGCATTACAGAAAGAAATCCTTTATAGAAAGATTTCTCCTAGAAGAAGAGTCTTTATTTGTCACATACATAGTTGTACAGTGTACAACACGCAGTGAAATGTACCTTCTGGGTGCACAGAAAAGAGTCAGCCTGCGTGCACACATTTATGTACACATCCTTGTTTGGATTTTTTAGGAGATGCAGGTGAAACCTCCTGAAACAATGTCCTTCATCTCAGTTAATGCCTTCTCAACAACTAGCTGATCCAAACAGGACTTTTATGTGGAGCATTGTGTATCTATGACCCAGTGTGTTTGTCAGCAGTGTTGGTTCTTGTACCTGAAAGCTCGACCCTCAAACCACCGACCGGTTCGATGGGATAGAACAATTTTAGACCCTGGCCCCTTTCACACAGGTGTGCTCTGAGCTACAGTAATAGCTACAGCATGCTAACCTGGTAACAATGGCAATGCTGCCGTTCACCTTCTCAGTTCACCGTGTTAGCATGCTAATATTTACTCATTTGCTATTTACTCATTTGCATAAATCACTTAATACTATTGCGGCTCATGAGAATATCTTTACTAGTTTTAGGTGACTTTAGATGGAAAGTTAAGGTTTTAGAATTTGTCCTTTAGGAACCTTGATTATCTGTATAATTGGACTAGCAAGTGTTTAATCGACCCACATTGCCAATCATGTGTCTAAAGACAACAGATTTCTATGTGGTGCTCCAGTTTCTTTCTCCTTTGAACAATGATTCAGTGACACTGAGTATGATGGAAGAGGGTCATTTTATCAACAGCGCTCATGTATCGTCTCAGGAGACGTCTGAGAAGAAAATAATTCATCTGACTTCCAAATGAGAATAATTGGCACAAATATAATGAGCATGTTGCCCTGATTTTCCCATATTTATAAGATAATCCATGCTGGCTGAGAAACAGAGCCCCGGTCCTCCTTAAGCTTTCTTTTCTGACCCTCAACACCCTCTTTTCTCAGATATGCTATGTTTTGATTTTGCACAGCTCTGCATCAAGAGAGAATTCTGGTGGCCACTGTCCAAATGTTTTTTATTATCTCTTATTAATCCAGGCCCCCGCGGTACACGGGTTCAAGCATCTGATGTTTTCAACAGCTGAGTACACATGCACAGGAGACACAAGCTCGGGGTTGTGTTAATTTTTTTGTGTTTTATAGTTGGCACGTTCACATTGATTCCTGAAGAGAGCTGCAGGAGGGAACAGCTACATGTTAGAGGTGGGAAAAGTGGCTCATGCAGATTGAAGATCTCAGCTTTTCTCAATTCTCTGATGCTTTCTGTCGTTATAAACAATGTAAACATATGCAAATCAGTAACAGCTCAAGACTCTCACAAGCCTTTAAAGATGTCCCCAAATCCCATATATTGACTTCCAGACTGAATTTGTGTTTATGTTTGGAATGAAGACCAAGCAATTCAGCATACCATTTATACAATTCTAAAGGGCAGCTCAAGTAAGACAGATGTCTGAATCTTCTTTTTTCTTCTTCAGGTTTTTCTGCATTGCAGCTCGTTTTCATCTGCTATTGATTTAAATCCATCCCCCGGGGCCCAGCGAGCCCTGTTCTGTCACCCACTCTGAGAGAAAAGCAGTTAGATTTTTGCTGAAAATAGCACTTCTCCTCACTCCACAGACTAACTTGCTCAGTGCCGTGCACCTTAAAATAGATACCTCGCTGAGGAGATTAAATCTACGAGCATCCAAGACCCCAGGAAGGACGCCTGAAAGATTTGGTTTCAGAGACATTGAGTCCTTTTGATGTGTTCTGCGCTGATGTGTGTTGATGTGGCAGTACAGCCGATTGAAACCCAAACCGGTGGCGAGAGACATTTACTTGAATTAGATGCAGCAGGAATACTGTGACTGAGCCCTCACAGGAGTATGAATTGGTGCAGTGTGGAGCTTGCTGCAAATGACGAGTCATGTACAATAAGTTAGCATGAGTCTGAAGTCAAAATAGGAGTCTTAATGGCACTCACATGTTACTGTGTCCTCTTTACTTACTGTGGCACAAAAAGGACTTTCTAATCCTGCCAGTTGGTAAATCCTCCATGTTCAGGTCTATCGTGTGAATGGAAAGTGTAATAAATTGCTTCTGTGCTGACCTTGGAGGCAGTTTAACTCAGTTGCTTTTATTTCTTTTTAATATGTTCTCTGTAGGTGAATAGTAAACTGCTTTTGTCACTTACAGTTTTCTTTTCCTTTCCTTCAACTCAAGGTTCTCCATCCCTGAGTGGAACGGGGACGGTAACGGTTCTGGTAGATGACGTGAACGACAACGTGCCTGTTTTCACTTCCTCCACATTCCATACCACCATTATGGAAGACGCCCCGACGGGTACAGATGTGTTATTGGTCAACAGCTCAGATGCAGACAAGGGCATTAATGGTGTTATAAGGTACTGATGAAAAGGCTTTACACTTCTCTGTTTCTTTACCATTTTCTCTGCGATCCTTCATTTGTTTTTAAGGACCTCTGTTTTGTACTTTTGAAGTGAGAAATAACAGTCAAAATAACTATGGTGTTAGATTTCCAGGAATTTCCTGTTTGTTGTCTCCTTCTTTTGATCTGCTTGCGTGTGTATTTTTAGGATTCGATGTGATGGAGCACATTTTAGAGCTGAGAGAGAGATAGAGATGACATGCAAGAAGTGCTCCCAGGCGAGCTCAACCAGCATAAATTGCAAATAATGATCAGTGCTTCTAACTACCGGAGGCTCCAAAGCACCCCGACCTGTTTAAACATTATGTGTAGTCGATTCAATCTCTTTTAAGCACAGATATATTAATAATAGAAAAACAGGCTTGATCCCAGTCATTTAATTGAAAAACAGTGTTTACAAAGGACCAGTTTTAAAATGCGGTCTCAATTAATTATAACAACAAAAAAACTTCCTTTTTAGTTGTCATTACTGCCTCCACCTTTAACGACAGGAGGAAGACAGAAGAAGCAGATACAGGGAGAGTGGATGGAAAAAACCATGCACCAGTAATGAGTTACAAAAATGACCTCAGAGGTTTTTCCAGAGACCTCTGTAGGAAACAGTAGACAATTTGCGCTGAAAGTTTATTTGAAATTTAACTTAATAATGACAGATTATTGCAGGAATAAATAAAATAAATACTTTCACGTGTATTATTGCCAATGAAGAAGAAGAAGAGATTTATGTCATTCTGTACAGTTTCAGTAACTACTGTTAGTAATCAGGTCAGTTTTAGTTTACTTTGATTCCCTGGTGTGAAAATAACCTTTCAGGCTATACAGGGCCAGGTTTTGGCTTCAGTGACACGTTTTACCTCATCACCAGCTTTGTGAAATTCCAGGCCGATGTTGCAATTGATGACAGGAATTTAGGCAGAGAGTGTAGAGTTTTAATCAACACTCGAAGTCATTGTTTAGGCTGCTATTCTCAAACGGGAGGGCAGCTTTTTCACACTCACAGCCCCCTCCGCAGGGGAGCTTGTAAGAGCTTCTGGTCGGTCTCTCTCAAGTTGGACGCTGACTCAAGTCCAACCCCTCCCCTCTTCTCAGTACCCCACTGGGTACACATTGGGGGGTACCGCAGCGCGCACCAGTTTCCCAAAACATGGTAATGAAGATGTTAATTGTCTATGACAGTACGAGATGTGCCCATCAGGGGTTCCAGGGGGCCCTTAATGGAGACCAGAACTGGTTACCTTCAGATATTAGTTCTGATTCCCACAGCTGATTAAATGTAAGTCTGAAACCTGGACTTGTCTCTGGACTGTGTTGACACCACAAGCATCTGTGGACAGTTTATGTTATCAGTGATGTCCAAACAAGCTTTGCATCCACTCTGCTTTCACACGCTCTTCTGTAATTTGTCATCGCATCACTGGAGGGGCTGGGGGTGGGGGGGGTGCCTTTTCAAGAGGCCTTTTGAAAATATGCACTGGTGTGTACATGTATGTGTCAGTTTACATTTATGTCTGGGTCCTACTGGAGACTCATAAGATACAGGATGAAACATGATATTAGTTTAGAAGCCAAAAGTGTGTCCCCTCAGTCCTGATGAGCTTTATGTTATAATGTTACATATGAACATACCTATATGTTTTGTTTATTCGTGACTTTTTTTAGACTTTTTTTTGTTTTTCTTGCATCAAACTAGGGTAAATTATATTGAATAAGGTAAATTACATTGGCTAAGATAAATCAAATAAAGGGTTTTTGTTTCCAAGGCAGCCTGGACCACAGGGGCTCTGTGTAAGCAGTGAAGCAGAAAACAGTGGGTGCATTTGATAGAATATGAAGCTGGATGACTAACTGAGTTAACTCAGCGATTTGATGTTATGCCAGTACAATGTGGTGACCATTATGGAACATATTTCTGCATTTGTTCAATTACATATGCATTTGTGATGTTTGAAACAGTGCCCTCTACAGATCACTCAGTAACAGTACTGAAAAGGCCCCTTCAGTCACTGGCATTGGACCAAGCACTGTGAAGAAACAGTTTGAGGGGAATGACTCATGTAACACCTGACACTCAGTATTTACATTAGAAACAGCTATAATAACACAATCAGCACACTGTAATGCGTGATGTGTTCATCAAGCAGGAGTTAAAGTAGCTCTATAGCCACCGATAAGTAACTAGGAATTTCATGGACCAGAAAAAGTGATAAGATAAGATAATGATGTGATTAGTGTTATTTCAGATTTTAGTGTCCTTTTTGACGCAACTGATGCTATATGAGATTTCATCTGGGAAAGACAGATGAGAGAACTGACTTGTGGTAGAATGTGGATAAGAAACGAGTGTCTTAAATCAAAAGTGAAAAAATCATATTATACATTCAGACATAACTTTAAATACCATTTTTTATACGTTAATACAACATAATTACAGTTAATTATCTGAGCCGGACACGTGTCCTTCTTTATGTTTCCTACAGTTACAGCCTGACCGGAGGACACGGCCAGTTCTCCATCAACCCAGCAACAGGACAGATTATCACAAGCTCCCTGCTGGACCGAGAAGACAGGGCCAATTACCAGCTGCTGGTTGTGGCAACAGATGGAGGGCAGCCTGAGGGCTTGTCCAGCTCTGCCACCGTGTCTGTGACGGTGGCCGACATCAATGATAACCCTCCACACTTCCACCACGACCCCTACGTTACCCACATTCCCGCCTCTACTGGAGCAGGTTAGTTTATGCCTTAGAAACTGTCTTCATTTGCATTTGTTCTCACCATTTCAGTCATGTGCTTTTAGACAGTGTTTATTTACATTTTTGCTTGATTTGAACTAATTTTGTAAATTAGTTATAAACAAATTGAGGTTTTAGTTTCATTGCAGTGTAACTACACAGATCATTTATGGCCATTAAATGATGAGCACATCACATTTTAATTAATTACAAGGAATCACTATTAGTGCTATTTTTTTAGCACTAATAGTGCTTTTTCTAAATGTGGTAAAACTAATTTATCCCTGTTTGCTTCTTCAGGATCTCTGGTCTTTGCTGTCACTGTCACTGATGAAGACTCAGGGTCCAACGCTCAGCTGCACTATTCCTTAATGGGGCGAAACTCTGAGAAATTCAAGATCGACCCCGTCAGAGGTGCCATCACTGCCAATGAGAAACTGACTGGAAGCTCAGAAGTTACCCTTACCGTTCGAGTGAAAGACAGTGGAGCTAACCCCAAAACGGATATGACCACTGTGACTGTCCGCTTTGTTACTGGGGGAAACTTCCCTGTCATCAAGCTGAAGGAGCACACATTCACGTTCCCTGAGAGCCAGCCGACAAACCACATTGTTACAACTGTGACTGGGTCTTCAATGAGAAGCGGACCTCTGTCATATTACATCGCCAGTGGCAACCTTGACAATGCCTTTCATATTGACCAGCTATCAGGTGAACTGTCAATCAGGCACCCGCTAGATTATGAACACATCCAGAAGTATGTTCTCTGGATCGAGGCCAGAGATCAGGGCTTCCCACCTTATTCTTCTTATGACAAAGTGGAAATAACTGTGATTGATGTAAATGACAATCACCCAGTGTTTGACAAGGATCCCTTCCACGCTGAGATACTGGAGAATCTTTCACCTCAGCGTGTGTTGATGGTCTCTGCTGTTGATCTAGACAGTGGACCCAATGGACAGCTGGAATATGCTATAATTGATGGTAATAGGGAGAACAGTTTCAGCATTAGTCGAGCAACTGGTGAAATACGAACCACCAGGCCGCTGGACCGGGAGAAGGTGGCTCAGTACACTTTGAAAATCAAAGCCACTGACCGGGGGTCTCCACAGAAAAGCACGGCAGTTAATGTACTAATCAATGTATTGGATGTAAATGATAATGCTCCAAGATTTTCTAAGATCTTTAGTGCCACAGTGGCTGAAAATGCCCCAGTGGGCTACACTGTCACCAGAGTTACCACCACAGATGAGGATGCCGGTTCAAATGCCATTAGCCGATATTCAATTACAGATAGCAGTCTTCCATTCAATATCAATCCAAACACAGGAGATATAACAATAAGTAGGCCACTGAATAGAGAAGACACTGACCATTACATAGTAAAAGTGTCTGCTCATGACTCTGGTTGGACAGTAAGCACCGACGTCACTATATTTATTACAGATATTAATGATAACGCCCCCAGGTTTAGTCGGCCTTCTTACTATCTAGACTACCCCGAGCTCACTGAGGTGGGCTCGCTGGTCACACAGGTGTCTGCCACAGATCCTGACGAGGGTTTCAATGGAAAAATATTTTATTTTATTCGATCGCAGTCAGAGTATTTCAGAATTAATGCCAGCTCTGGAGAGATATTTGTGAAGCAGCAGTTAAAATATCAGAACTCAACAGGTGCTAGTAGTATAAATATAAATCGCCACAGCTTCATTGTCACAGCCTCTGACCGTGCAGTCAAGCCTTTGATGAGTGAGACGACAGTAATAGTAAATATTGTAGATAGCAATGATAATCCTCCTGAGTTTGATTTAACCAGCTACTTTACACCTGTCACTAAAAGTGTCAAGGTTGGCACTAAACTTATTAGGGTTGTAGCTGATGACAAAAAAGACTTTGGCCTTAATTCTGAGGTTGAGTACTTAATAACAGGTGGAAACAGCTCTACTAAATTCAAATTGGATAAAACAAGTGGATGGATTACTGTTGCTTCCTCACTTACATCTGACATGAATAAAAATTTCCACATTGATGTCACAGCGAGTGACAGAGGAAATCCTCCTTTGTCAGTGCGGACGTCAGTGCGAATTGCAGTCACAGAGGAAAACCACCACACACCCGAATTCTCACAAAGCCAAATCTCAGCTACTGTACCTGAAAGCCTTGCTGTGGGAACAGCAATAAGGACCCTGTCAGCCAGAGATAAAGATAAAGAAATGAATGGCCTTATCACATATAATATTACTTCAGGTAATGACAAGGGTCTGTTTGCACTCAATAGTAAAACTGGAGTGTTATCCCTGGCGCACCCTCTGGACTTTGAAGAGAAGCAACAACATGAACTTAGAGTTTCAGCCTCTGATGGTGGTTGGATTGCAAAAACAAGCTATGTCTCCGTCACAATACACGTGACTGATGTGAATGACAACCCTCCCGTGTTTGATCCTGAGGAGTACTTCCCCATTGTACAAGAGAATGTTCCAAGTGGGACCACGGTGGTTAAACTGAACGCCACAGACCGCGATTCTGGAGCTAACGCTGTCATGGCTTATGTGATACAGTCATCAGACAGTGATCTCTTTGTTATTGACCCAAACACGGGCACCATCACCACCCAGGGCTTCTTGGATTATGAGGCTAAGCAGGTCTACCATTTAACAGTAAAGGCTTTCAATGTCCCAGACGAGGAGCGCTGCAGTTTCGCCAATGTCAACATTCAGCTGAAGGGAGCCAATGAATACGTACCCCGCTTTGTCTCCAAACAGTACTACTTTGAAATCTCTGAAGCCGCTCCAAAAGGCACAGTGGTCGGGGAAGTGTTCGCCAGTGATCGAGACCAAGGAGATGATGGAGTGGTTTACTACCTCATTTTCGGGAAGAGCAAAGACAAGGGCTTTGGCATTAACCGGAGAACTGGCCAGATTTATGTCACTGGTAATCTAGACCGTGAGAAAGAGGAAAAGATTTCACTAAAGGTGTTGGCCAAGAATGCAGGAAGCATCCGCGGGGCAGATATTGATGAAGTATTTGTGAACATTACAATTCTGGATGCCAACGATCCTCCTGTTTTTACCCAGGAACTGTATGACGTGGAGGTTAGTGAAGGTCTCGCAGCAGGTGGTCTCGTTACCTTTGTGAGCGCTGAGGACTCAGACTCTGTACCGAGCTGGAGCAGATTTTCTTACTCCATTGCTCCCGAGTTCGACAAAAATATTTTCACTATCAACCCAAAAACTGGCCAAATGTCTGTGGCTGCAGAGCTAGATAGAGAAACAACTCCTGTTTATACTCTAACTGTTCTTGCTGTGGATACTGGCACGCCTCCTGCAACCGGAAGCACCACCGTGATTGTGAATCTGGAAGATATCAATGATAACGGCCCTACTTTGACATCTGCTTATGCTGAGGTAATGGAGAATCAGAGAGCTGGCACTGCAGTTACAACTCTAACAGCCTCTGACCCAGATCTACCACCCAACCAAGGCCCTTTCTTATACAGCCTCCTCAGTTCTGGCTCTGCCAACAGCTACTTCAGTCTTAGTCCAGCTGGAGTGCTAACCACCAGTCGGGAGATTGACAGAGAACAGATTAGTGACTTCTACCTCTCTGTTGTGATTAAAGACTCTGGTGTGCCTCAAATGTCATCCACAGGAACAATCCATGTCAAAATAAATGATCAGAATGACAACCCATCAGAGCCAAGGTCCATGGAAATCTTTGTGCACTACTTTGGGAACATGTTTCCTGGAGGTTCCTTGGGAGATGTAAAACCCCAAGACCCAGACATTGAGGACAGGTTCCACTGCTCTCTTATTCCTCCATCCTCTGGTCTATTTAGTATCCCACCTGGAACTTGCAACCTCAACTCTAAATCTCGTTCAACAGATGGAACATTTGAACTAACCATCCGTAGCAGTGATGGTGTCCACGGTCCAGTCAGCAATACAGCTAGAGTCCTCTTCATGGGTTTCACAAATGCCACAGTGGACAACAGCATACTCATCCGACTCAACTCTCAAGGAGTCAAAGACTTCCTCACCAACCACTACCTCAGTTTCGTACGAATTGCCAACTCTCAGCTCGCGGGACTGGGCACAGGGGTGTTGATCTATGGAGCATTTGAGCTCAACAATCAGACTTTCCTGATGGCAGCTGTGAAACGGGGCCATGGACAATATGTGAACCCAAGCGGCGTGGCCACATTCTTCCAGAGTATCAAGGACATTTTATATAGACAGAGTGGGGTGCAAATAGATGCAGTGGACCATGATCCATGCACACGTAACCCGTGCCAGAACGGAGGCAGCTGCAAGAGGCGTCTCAGTGTCGGGCCTGATATGAAAACAGAGGAAAGTGTCCCTGTGATCCTTGTTTCCAACTACCCCCTGCAGCCCTATGCCTGCAGCTGCAGGCCAGGATATACAGGAGCTCTGTGTGAGACAGACATCGACGAGTGCCAGCCATCACCCTGCCACAATGGTGGCACCTGCCACAATTTGGTGGGAGGGTTTTCCTGCACCTGTCCTGAAGGTTTCACCGGGATGGCCTGTGAGAGAGATATCAATGAATGCCTTTCCAATCCCTGCAAGAATGGGGCACTGTGCCAGAACTTCCCTGGTGGCTTCAACTGTCTCTGCAAATCCGGCTTTGCAGGTACTACACACGCAGAAGTCACATTTTGTCTGCCGAAACAGACAGTCATATTAGACTTGGAAAAATATGTGGCGGCACACATGCACACACATAGCTCTTGTTCCTAGGAAAATATTTGCTTCTGCATGTTTCCAAGATGTGTTTTAGCCATAACATACAAGCATTACTGCCAAAAATAGTTTGGTTTTCGGATTACTAGTTGTGGGATAACAACTATGATGCACATCAGCCTGCCATGTTTGCTTTAATAAAAAGGATGATGCGAAGCTGACCCCAGTCAGGACCTGAGTGTAGACTCCACACACAGTTCACCAGTATCAAATTTCATTGTGTGCCTTCATGTGCATGCAGCTTTGACCACACACATTTCTAATCCAGTTGTATACAGAAGGATTTGTTAATCAAGGAATTCTCATATGGTGCTGTTTTGAGTCGTATGACAAATGAGTAGCTTTATAAAAGATCCAATCAGGCCTTTTAGTTTGGAAATGTAATGAATACACTACATTATTACCCCTGATAAAGGGGGAGTGGATTTTAAGTGGAA
The DNA here is from genome assembly GCA_034779795.1 of Ctenopoma multispine. Taxonomy (NCBI): domain Eukaryota; kingdom Metazoa; phylum Chordata; class Actinopteri; order Anabantiformes; family Anabantidae; genus Ctenopoma; species Ctenopoma multispine. The sequence goes on from JAUYWH010000002.1 coordinate 20,216,949, forward strand.
TTACTTAGAACAGTCATTTAAATCCTGTATGATGTCCAGCTGCTCCCTGCAGCATCTGAAAGATATTTTCAAAGCAGGCCATTGCAGGCAATTTGCCTCAAGTCAAGTCATTACTGTCCCTTTTTATTATGAGGATAAAAAATGACCACAGATTTTTAGGTTTCATCAAGATAAATGACCCTCCTGAAGAAATGCACCTATTGACTTACAGTAGTTTTCATGCCCTTATAGTGAACTCTCAACTTCCTGTTTCCCCTGCCGCGTTTTTGGCAGCAGAATCTGTCTCCATTAAGAAACTTGTCTCAGGATTTACAGCCTCAAACATATTTGCAGAAGCTTATTGTCAGTCATTTTCGGTTGTACCATGTCGGAATCAGTTGATGCCTCAGTGTATTATTTTTATAATCAGTGTCACATTCTTTATCGTGATGTTAAACCATTCAACTCGTCTATATGTTTTCCTACATATGTACACTGCAACTGTCTGTCTTCCTGCACTGCAAAAAAATCACAGCCTTTTCCAAACATAATTAGATTTTCCAACGAGTTTGAATCTGATTATTCTTAGAGAGAGGAATCTGCCAATTGCGTGAGATCATTTCTTTTTTCCTATGAAAATTTCAAGATGTTGTTTTGGATTGAATGATGTCATCTCTTGACAAATGATCCAGTGAATTCCAAAACAGCACCTCTTATTTCAAGACATTTTTCTAAAATAACTGAAACTGCACTAATACAGGTGAAAATACACTTTCCAATTATATAATTTACGGTTGTTTGAACAACTGTAAGACTCAAAAAGGTTAAATGTTTTCTTGCAGTGCATTTCTCAGCTGTGAGGTGATGAAAGGCCTGCATGACTTGGCCTGTGGGGGAAAGTGAACTGCGCTCCCCTCCGGGTTTTCCTGTGTTGTCTGCCACCCCATCCATTTTAATTTCTGTTGTTCTGTGAACCCAGGCAAAACGTGCGATTCCATCATCAATCACTGTGACTGTAACCCTTGTTTTAATGGCGGGTCCTGTCAGAATCGAGTGGATGGATATTACTGTCATTGTCCGTTTGGTAAGTAATAGTAGGAAAGTTAGGGTATTAGCAAGAAAATTGAAAAGCAAGATGGACAATTTGACATGTGCAATATCCCAAAAGAAAATGAAGTTATTCCACTGTTAATCCGTGATTTCTTAAACAAATGTGGACGCTGCCATTGCATTTTGTGTCTCCATTTTTCATGCTTTGTATCGTTGCTGTCATTAATGAAGGTCCAACCTGGGTCAAAAGAATATGTTTCAGCTTTATGAAGATGTGGGATTATTATCTGACAGCTGCGCTTTGTTACTATTAAATACTAAACTTAAAATATTGCTTGATATTTTTATCACAGCTGCACTGTGAATCATTCATTGGCTTTGTCTCTCATTCCTCTTTTGCACCGTGTGTGTCCCAAGGGGTTTTCGGCAAACACTGTGAACTGAACAGCTATGGCTTTGAGGAGCTCTCCTACATGGAGTTTCCGTCTCTGGATCCCAACAATAACTACATATATATCAAGTTTGCTACTCTGAAGAGCAACGCACTGCTTATGTACAACCACGATAACCAGACTGGAGACAAGGCGGAGTTCTTGGCTTTGGAGATCTTCGAGGGACGGATGCGCTTCTCCTTCAATTTAGGAAGTGGAACGTATAAACTGATGACCATGATTAAAGTTTCTGATGGGCAGTTCCACACAGTCATTGCCAGGAGAGCTGGGATGGTAAGAACATCTATTTTTATCGTACACGACATGTTGAATGGTAGTCATTTTGCATTCCTGAAATATCTTTTATTGAGTGTCATCGTTGCTCTACTGACTGAAACATTGTGGAAAATCTGAAAATGCGACACTGTATGGACGTGTGCTGCACGTTAAAGAGCATTTATATCCTGGGCTTTTAGAGCAAAGAGCTGCGTCCAAATTTGGCATCATATTCTTTTTTGCACCATCAGATGATAATTAAACTCTCCCAAACCACTGGTAGCTAAGCTTATGGTTTTCATGGTTTCTAATTATATTTTATTGCTCATTGAGATTTACAATACAAGGATCCAAAATGGACCTCTAGGTTGAAATTCTACTGTGCTCTGAATGAGAGGCTTCTCCTTGCCAGCAATGCAGTGGCAAAGGAAAAAGGGAAAAAGTCCAACCAGGCCCTGTCAAACCTTCTATAATGTAGCTCTCCTGCTGGACTTCAAATCTGTCATTTCCCACCATGCACTGGGAGTTTCATAGGAAGCTGGTAAAATCGTTAAATTGTCAGTTTTGAGATGGTGCAGAGTGACGTGACAAGCCGGAAAGGAGTACAGCACACGTTGAGAACTATGATTCAGTCTGAATATAGTGCCCTGTGAAAATTATGTGGAGGTGACCGTGTCAGGGCTCTTGAAGAATGAGAGAAAAATGTGTGAGTGTCATGCCTGAAGTGCCAACTCCCTCAGGAAGTGTAAAGTGAACCTGATCACTATGTTTGCAAAAGGTGCTGTGGGTCATTTCGGTTTGGGTTGGACAGGCTTGAGGCTCTGCTCTTAGTTCCCGTGCATGAATTCTGAGCCGATCTCAAAAGCAGACGGAAACCACAGGCATGGTTGTGGACTGCTTCATCATGTGGGATCCAAGTAATCAGAGCGAGCAGAAATTTCACAGATACTGTTACAGTTGCAATTATCATCATCACCACCTCAATCAATTATATTACAATTGTAAAATACAATAAATGTAGCACAATTTGTCTTATGAGTCAATGAGTCTCACAGGACTACAGTCTGGGTCCAAACCATGTTCTGTTTGCCAGTATATAGCAAGAAAAAGTGGGTTGAATATAAGACTCAAATAAACAGCTACAGTTATTAACTGTAGTTCGAGCATTATATTGAGCCAAAAGCAAACACATGGTTGGTTGTTTTTTCTTACTATTTCTCACTATTTTTCATTTTTGGTGTAGACAGTAGTCAGCAAAACTGTTAAGGCTAAATCCGTGGGTTATTCTGAGTACCTGGGACATTGGCTGTCATTAATTTCTATCTATTTTGTCCAAAACAGATTTAGGAAGCTCTTATTACTGCCCCAACGTGTCATAGATTGCCAGTAAGCTGGATTGGATAATTTCCACGATCAACGCCCCCAGAAAGAGAAATGTTGCAATGAAAGGGTTCAGTGTCAGAAAGTAGCTGATGGACACGAAGCAGCTCATGAGAAAGCGTAAAGAGAAAGTAAAGGGAACATTAGATCGAGAAGACTGAAAATAACGTTTAAATGACTTTCACGTCCAGGAGAGTGATAAATACAATTTTGGTGAAATGAGACATTAATAACAATTAGTGTGATCACGTGACAGTAATTGATCACAGCTAGCAACATCCAGGCAAGAGCTCAGTTTGTTTTAAATCAGGGATTTAACTCAAGAAAAAAACAACAAAATCTTGTGTGAATGAGGTTTTCAAATGTAGTTTGACAGATTGGACCTGGCTGTGGCTGATTAGCACCAGCAGCTAATCATCAAGCTTTTGATTAGCTGAATTATTTGTGCTCGAAGCAAGTACAAAACAACAGCAGTTACTCAGTGCCTGCACCACAACAGAGAGCAGCGCTATGGTCCCTCCACTACATTAGTCATGAGCACAACAATGATCTCCAGCGGTGTTTTCAGCACATTTCCGTCATGTTAGCCAAACAAATAAAACACGCCCCTCATGTTTTTGTGTTGCATTCAGTATTAATTTCCAAGAGGGCTCTTGACAGAAGTATTTCCTCCACCACAGTGTGAGATGCTTGACAGTAAGAGCACTGTATATTAGGACTGATTGTGCTGTCTTTGATCACAGCAGAGGCATTAATAAAATGTTCATGTGGTCCCGACGTTCTTTATGGCGCTTCAGAGAAAGTCACGAATATATAAGAGACAAATTAGTTGTATTGTTCGTTGCTGTGATGTTGCCACACATTGTGCGTGTTTTACTTTGAGTGTCTGACTCAAAGTGTGACTCCAATCTACTGAAGAGAAAGCCTGTGTGCGTCTTATAGGTGTGTGTGTGTGTGTAGGGTGGGGATGTACTCTTCTAGATGATTTGTGTCAGAAATCTGGGCAAGTGTGGTCCGTGTTTACTTAAGATCCAGGAGAGGTGGAGCACGATTGCCCTGGTTTTTCAACGCTTTCACACACTTTTCTCGACAGTTTCCTCACCAGCCCATTTCTTTTCTTCCTATTAGGGTCGTTCCCTCTCTGAGTGCAGAGAGGGAAGAGAATAAGCCACATCTGGGCAAAAGCTTTAGTGCCATTAACAGGAAACAGGAAATGTTTGGTGCAGTGTAGTTCTATGCCACTCTCCCATCAACTACTGTGATGGATTGATGAAAAATAATTGGCGTACATGCCTTGTGGTAGACAAATCTCACAGTCACTACTGAATAGGAGGACATAGTTATACAAATACTCAGTAAGAAATGAATGGGTGGAACCAGAATCCTGGAGTCAGAGTTAATGCTGCGGTGCATGAGAAGATATTTAGTCTGACACGCACTTGTGGGCTTTAAGATGTGCACACAATAAAGTTAGGCAGGGAACCGTGTAGCAAACAAGACGTGTTGGAAGAATTTTTTTCTGTGCGAGTGTCACATACTGTAGATGATGTAGATTCCAAAAAACCTGCTTTGTCGTCACTCTTTGTGACACTTACAGAATGTGGTTGTCATCTTCATTGGAGGTTTTACGAGCTTTAAAGGAAATTCAGTATTTTGTCAGCATGTTTAACAGCTAATTTTTGTTTTACACATAGTAAACAAAGATGTTATCATCCTCTGAGGCACTTTGACTGTACAGATATTGCTGTTCCGATGTGACATGCATGTCTGTGTGTTCCTGTCATGACGTAGGCTGCGTCCCTGACTGTGGACCTATGTGGTGATGACCAGGAACCAGGCTACTGTGCTGTGAGCAATGTGGCAGTGCACACCGACTGGTAAGAACACACATACCTACAGGACACAGCTGCTCTGTCTCTGATCCAACTGTATACATTAGATGCTTTTCCACCAAAAAGTTCCAGGATCATTAATTTCCCAGAAACAAATGTCTAGAAAGTTTCCCAGGGGTATAAATTCTTCCAGCACATTGTGATTTGTGTTTCCACAGTGGACCCCAGGAAGAATAAGCTAATTTGTCCACCGACAGAAGCAAAAGCAGTCACCTTCACAGACTTCATAGTGGATCTATTGATTGGGAAATTGCTTGGGCATCTGCATCCTCAACATAGCTCATCACAAACAGAAAAAAAATATGTGATTGCTAGTTGTGGGTTTTTAAAAATGCCAGGTGTAAAACAGTAGTTATAAAACACTAGTGCGCTCGTTTATCAGGCCTGCAAACCACATCACAGGCGTTCCTGAGTAGCAGGGACTCGTTTGCAGGTAAAAGAAGCTCTGTGGAACTTAAAGCTAATGAACTGGGCTAAAGGTAGTTGTAGCATGATACGCAAAATCAGTCCCCATACTCACACCGTGTAAAGAGCATACACTCATGGTCAAAACCTGTAGCGTCTCACAGATATGCATTAGGCGTGTGTCTGCATTTGACGAACAGGGTTTGACCCTCTCTGACTGCTTGGAAAGGGGGGCCTCACTCAAAAACCTGAAGTAGGGAATTGGTCTGTATCATGGGAAGCTTTGACAGCCCCTCGCCAAATAAAGTTATGGACCATATTTGTACTAAAAAAATATTTGTAAAAAATTACATAGTGTAGTTTTAATTTAGATCCAGGTTCCCTTGATGATACACTTACAGCAACTGAATTCCTCAAAACGTTCCTGGTCCGTGGAGGAAAGTTTCTGTGGTGGAGACGCACATAATAAAATACTGTTGACAGTTTTAGTTCCAAGTCCTGGAAAAGTCAATGAATAATGAAGTTTTCCGTGTCTGGCAAAATAATAGAGAATAATACAGAACCGATTTTTGTGTACCTGCTGTGAACATATTTGCCTAATATTTTACAGCTGTTGCACTGCACTCTGAACTTATGTGCAGTGAATCAACGCTACATAATCAACAGGTTGGAGGTTTAATTAGGCACAGAAAACAGCGGCTCTCATCAGTGGACGTAGACCAGAATATCTCAACTCTTTTGTCTCCTGGCGACCTGTCATCACAGGTTACATGTGTGCTGGGTTTGACAGGTTAAACCAAACTGTGTTTTCTTTTCTCCTCTACTTACGAAGTGTTAAGAGGTGAAATGTTTTAATGGTTTACAAGAATAATGTAAAGATTAAAGTATGATCTTATATAAGTAATCAGAATTTTTCTTTTCTTCTTCGCTGACCCATTAACCATCTGGCGACTCTTCATCTTCTTCATCATTTGGGCCAGTCACTGGTGTTGCCAAAGAACAACACCGGGCTTCAGTCTGATGTCACGTTTCTTAGTCAGATGTTAACAATCCTCAGCGTTTGCTTTCAGCTTTATGTTTTGAGGAATTAGCTTTGAAAGCATTTCTAAAACGGTTTAAGATAGGTTGAAATTTGCTCTGAAATATCTGTAAAGCCCAAAACGTACATGTTTAAACATTTTTTATGCAGTTCACATACTATGCATGCACAGACAGCTGTCTGTATGTCTCTGGGGTCTCAGGACCATGTTATGTGGAACTTACTGACCCGCTGTGTCTTTCTGTGTAAGCGTGGGTGCGCGTGTATACCTCCAAATACTCAAATGGATTTGTGAGCTTTTCTCTTCATATGTACTGTTGTGTGTCCATGCATTTAAGTCTTTGTGTGCTTCTGTTCGTGCGCTTGTGTGTGTTACTGTGTGTGCAGGATCCTGGACGTGCAGCCCAACAGACTCTTGGTGGGAGGTGTCAAGTCAATAGAACCTGTCCTTCATCGGCGAGGTCAAGTCGCCACCCACGACTTTGTCGGCTGCATCATGGAGTTCGCCGTCAACGGCCGCCCGCTGGAGCCCAGTCAGGCTCTGGCATCACGTGGCATCCTTGACAGGTCTGCACAACCCTGCTGCCCCCCCACCTTTTACACTCCCGCTCTCACCCTGTCTCAATCTTCTCCTTCTTCTTCCCATCCGTCTGTCTTCTCTAACCTCTTCCACTCTCGCTGTGGGACATCTGTTCACACTCTCAAACCCTCTGAAGAGTTTTTAAAAAGATGTTTTTTTAATATAAATGGCCGATTTTTGACAAGCGAAACCAGTTGCAGAATTCTGGAGACTTTTTTTTTCTTTCTTGCTGGTGAATAGTAAAGCGAGGATGGATCTTTTAATATGCAAATTCTCTGGGGTTCTTTATGGGGTTTTTTGTATTGCTGCACATGGGGAGAGACCACAGCTCATCTACTGCTTTTTCTCTTGGAGTTTCTTTTTCTGTAGACCCCCCGGTTGCTGACTTGTCAAACTGGTTGTCTGATTGTCAGTTTGTGTATCATTCTGTCTGCAGATGTCCGAGACTGGAAGGAGCCTGCACCACCAACCCATGTAGACATGGGGGCACCTGTTTGGACCACTGGTCTTGGCAGCAGTGCCAGTGTGTGGATGGCTTCACTGGCAGATTCTGTGAGAAATGTAAGTATATGCCTTTGAAGTGTCTTACATCTGCTGAGGTTGCACTTAGTAAGGAATATTCTATCATGATTATTTATGATTCTTCCCTCGTGAGTCATCAAACTGCACCATGTAGCTTAATATAGGCCACAGTGCTGCATTCTGAGCTTCATTTCAAAGCACGTGTGCATTTAAAGATATAAATACTCAGGTTCAACATCAGAGAACTAAAACAGATGAAACACACTCATCAGGCTCATAGAAGCTACTGTGTAAGTTACAACAGTATGTTTAGCAATGTTACTAATAATCTTTACCATATTTGTTTTGGGAGCCTCTTTTTATAACTGGAAACAATCAAGATCATTACAGACAAAGCAGAGAACTTCCACAACAATCCGCACACACTCCATTTTCCATCAGAATTGATTTTGTAGGAAACCCAGTGGTTTGCTTTATGGCACGAAACTCAACCAGAGCACTTTTCTTGCAATACAAACGGGGTGTACTCTCTCATCGCCTTGTGCATCGTCTTCTGGAAGGAATAAGAGAAAATAAACACGATGAGCAGTGAATGACCAGTATCAATCTTTGCAAAAAGATAAATTCCACTGGTGTCCTAGAGAGACTCAGCAACTACATTAACATTTCAGCCCTTTAGCTGTTTTCTAATTAAGTTTCTATAAGGAAGTAAAGGTATGAATTCAGTGCTTTGCTCAAGAGGACACAAGCTTCTGTTTTTTCAGTTTTTTCACTTATGGGAGGATTTGTAATCACTGGTAAGAATGTACGGACCAATTTGTGGATATGGCAGTCTGACGTGAAAATTATTTTCCTAATCTCTGTCAGCATACGTTTTCCATAAATTCGGAGTGGATTGAGGATTTTCATTTTCCAACTCCCACAGACATGACAGCAGACACTGCCCTGTCCCTGGATGGTACCGGCCGCCTGGATTACTCCCTGAAGCAGGGCCCTAAACGTGACATCCTGCTTAGACAGCTACTGCAGGGCCTGACCTCTGACCTTGCTAGTCCCAGCAGCTTGGAGGTCAAGTTCAGAACACGCAGCAAGAGCGGCACTCTGCTGCATGTTCAGGAGATCAGCAACTACACTACTGTAAAGGTGAGAGACAAAAGGTGTAAAGGTGTTTTTTTGTCCAGACAAATCATAATCATAGGCTTTGTTTTAGCCAACGTGCTGCTCTGATGCACTGTTTACTAAATTCACACTGCTGCTGAATAATAAAACCCAGCACCTCAGGTCATGGTTTCACAATCAAAGCCCTGAACTTCTACATGTTCAAGGGAGGATGTTTGGAGTTTGCATTATCAGCACACAACAGCAACAGCAAATTATCATTGCCATTGGGAGCAGTTCAAAGAAGGCTTCCTACCAAGATATATTAAAAACATCTATTAAACAGAGGATATTACTGTATAAGAAAAGTATTACATATTCTCTAATAGAAGCTTGTGCCAGAGAAGGAAACCCTGTAGTTATTAACGGTCCTGGCAACAGTACTGTTTGAGAAAGTACCATTAAACAAGTTAAAGAAATGAACATGTACACGTTCTGCTGCTTTAACCCTCACACATCATTAAAGCTTTGAACAATTGAGGCAAAAAGTATCATATGCACAATGACACCAGTCTAGAAAATGTAACCATCAGGTCAAAACTCTGATCCTGTTAAATATCTGACTTAGTTGGAAAAGTTGTTTTGGAGGTGATAATTTGTTCATTGATACTGTTCTTTTTTTTTTAATCATTACACATACTGTATATGATGTTCATATAATTGCACCTTTGATTTTTTATCCTACTACATATACACATACAATGATAAAATTGAGTTCTGAGTTACTCCACAGAAGTCAGCCTGGGCTCATCCATCCAGGAATATATCTGTGTATTCGCACAGTCTCCTGACTTTGTTTCACCCCATACACCACCAGTCTACACCCCACACACTCTCTACATGGATCTTTCTCAGCCACCTCCCTTTGGTCCAATCTCTCTGTTTTCTCCTCTCACCCTGTTTAGCACCCCCTCCTTCTGACTGATCTTGAACAGTTGCCATAAGAGGCCTGAGCGCTCATTCATCCTCTTCAATTTTCCTTTTACACCCCTCCTGCACCCCCATCGACACCAGCACCACCATTACCGACCCCTTCCCACTTCTTTTTTTTTTTTTTTTTTTAGTATCTCTTTAGTATCTAAGGTTCTGTTTTCTGGCTCCAGACAGCTTCTGGTGCTCATCAAATCACCAGCACAGCTTCTTGAACAGTCCAGAAAAGTATTATAAGTGCTATGAAACCTAAAACAGTAGAGTAGCAGGGGAATACATAGTGGATACGTACATATGTTGAGAGGGTTATATACTGAGATATAAAAAACAAGCTGTTTAATAGATAAACTTCATGATTGGTTTTCCAGGCTTAGAGCACTCCGTATTCTTTGGCTTGAGGGACTTTCCGCTTTTCCCATTTTAAATCAATTCTTCCGGAAACTACTTATCATTGCTGATTTTGAGGTCTTTGAAAGGGAGGAGAACGGGATTACTTTTCCATAAAAGTGGGGAGTACACATATGAGATTACCATTCACAGTGTTAGCTGCAAATTTGTTGTCCATGCCAAAGTGAGCTTGATTAATTTCTTTTAAAGACGTACTCTGTTCTTTGTTTTCTAGAAAGGGTCTCCTCCAGTGGGCGTTTGAATGAGCGTGTTTTCCCTGAATTTGTTGTGTTGTGGAAATTCTTCTTTCATATTTGAGACTTGAGCTAGCTTCTGATCTTTGTCTCGATGAATAACTTTAGCTGCACACACAAGTCGTGAGAACATGATTAACTGCACTGTGTCCTTCTGGGAGAAAGATTTATGAGCGTCAAACAGCATTTTTTTTGTTTTGGAGCTCTGACCTCAGCAGCAGACTCCGAAAGCAGTGTGGCGGTAGCTTTGTGGAGAGTGAGAGAAAACTTTTTCCCGTTTCTTTATTATAGATGCTGAAATTATTCTGACAACAGCAAATGTTTGGAGACGCATCAGAAAACAATATTTATTGATGAAATTACGAATTGCTACTAGCATGGTCACAATATATGTTGCACTTAACCCCCCATCTCTGTTTCCTCCCTTAGCTGAGAAACGGCAACATCCATTACATCTCAGATGCAGGCGTTGGGGGGAAGGTGGAGCGGACCGTTGGGGATGCAGTGCTGTCAGACGGCCAGTGGCACACATTACAGTTGGTCAAAAACGGCTCAACCACTGTGATCCAGGTGGACAGCAGCTACACCAGGGTCATCCAGCATGCTACACAGGACTTTGGAGGTCTCAGTGTTTTAACATTTTCACTGGGAGGAATTCCATCTGGATCTGCTCAGCAGAAAACTGGAGCAGGTAAGACTCGGTGGTGTATTTATTATGTTTGTGTTGGGAATGAAGATGTAAAGAAATCATACATTTGTAAAACATAATACACTTCATGTAAGTCTCCAGCGCAATAGTACCCTATGTACTGAATGTGAGGGGAATAGGTCATGATCCTTTTGAGGTGCTTCTAGCTGCTAGTCGGCCATAAAGCTTGTGGAGTTTCATCAGACAGTTTTAGTGTCTCAGAGGCTTTTCTAACCTTTGAAAAGTTTTTAGAAGAACACTGAATTTTTGTATATCTTTTTAAATGTGTCATATATAAAGTATAAAAATCTAACTTTCACATTATGGCTTATATGCGGCATTTACTTGTAGAGCAAATGACTGTACACATGTATCAAACACACATGCCAAAGCTTTCAAAAACTGGCATTTAACCAAGCAAACGCAGTCCGCTGTAAATTATTCATTCAGAAGTGTTTTCACGTAGAAACCTCCTCTGTGTACTTTTGTACTTTTGCACACACACACAGTGCTTGTGTGTGACACTGCCTAATAAATCCAGTACAAACAGTTTTTTCACAGATGAATTAATACTCTGCTGCTCTGATGCCGACCATATTTGGTGGCTGTCCAACGAGACTCTGTGAAACTGGCCTGAAATCTGTTCCTGTTTGACACTGCTGAGATTTACCTGCTATGAATTTACCATGCTTAAATAAATGTTTCTTTATCTGAGTATCATTTAGGGACAAAATAACTAATATTAATTTAATATGACTTTGTCTTGGAGCGTCCACCTTAGAGGACATTTAGTGTTTTTGTCTTATTTCCATGGACTCCCATCTTAGTTTAGGCTTAAATCACAGATCAGATGTCCTCAAGCACGAGTTGAGAGAACAGTTTGGAAAAGGTGAAAGCGAGGGTTTCCAGGGGGAGTTAATGCAACACAGTAAATTTTAGAATTTCAGGGGAGGGAAAAACTAACCTAATACTATGGACTAATATGGTAAAAATGAGCAATTTGAATGATTTGTTGAACTCTTTTACACAAGGACTGGGGCATATTTCAAAACAAACATATTCTGAGCACGCAGGTCTGTGGCAGACTGCCTGTTAACCAGCCCTTACCTCAGTGTGTCTGAGCAGTCTCATTCTGTTGTGTACTCACTTCTCAAGAGCTAATGAAAAGACACAAATGGATTTAATCTGCACTGGGATAAATTCAATAAAAAACTATTTAGATCGGTGAGGCAGTGCTGTTAGGCAATACACAAAGCAAAAGATTGAATTAGACACAGAGACATTCACCCAACACAGATGTATGTCTTGAAGCTATAATGACTCTGACGATGGATTCTCCATTAGAAATATTTCATATTTCTTCTCTCATATTGGCCAGCGGTTGAGTCGGCCCAGTTGTAAAATATTACTTTTTTTTTTTTTAAAACTCCTTCCCACAAGAAGATTTCAGTGTTTTTTGTTTTTTTTTGTCCGAAGCTTGAACCAATTACCAGTCTAAACAAAATTCCTTTAGCTCTGATTATAGCTCCCAGTTCCTGTTATTTACAAGGAAGCGTTCCAGCATCGGCAGACATTTTGAAAACCCGTCAGTCTGGTGGTAATCAGAAGTCATTCCACTTCAGGCTGCTGTTATGTCCTTGTTATCTGCTGATGGCTCTTTCTCTTTCCCTCTTGTTCATTTGCAGGTTTCGATGGATGCTTGGCCTATGTGAAGTACAATGGAGAAAATATGCCCTTTACCGGCGAACACAGCCTTGTCACCTTATCTCCAACCAGTTCATCCGTCAAGATTGGCTGCAGAGGTCCCAACCTGTGTGAAAGCAACCCATGCTGGGATGGACTGATGTGTGTCAACCAGTGGTACACATACCAGTGTGTCCCGCCTGGTGACTGTGCCTCTAATCCCTGCCAAAACCATGGCAGCTGTGTGCCAGAACCCCGCTCAGGTTTCACTTGTGTCTGCTCCGAGTTCTACACAGGAAAGACTTGTGAGACCTTGGTGGCCTGTTTGGGCGTCCAGTGCACTCAGGGTACTGTCTGCAAAACAGCCAACAACGGTGGGTTTGTCTGCAGCCCCAGCCCCACAGCAGAGACGATGGTCCTCCCAATCTGGGCAGTACCTGCTATTGTCGGCAGTTGTGCCACTGTCCTTGCCTTGGTGGTCCTCAGCTTGATCCTGTGCAACCACTGCAAGGGCCGCAACAAGACCAAAGTGCCAAAGGAACCCAAGGAGAAGAAACCTAAGGAAAAGAAGAAGAAGAAAAAGAAGAAGGGTAGTGAGAATGTTGCGTTTGATGACCCAGATAACATCCCGCCATATGGAGACGACATGACAGTACGGAAGCAACCAGAGGGGAACCCCAAACCAGATATAATTGAAAGGGAGAACCCTTATCTGATTTATGATGAAACAGACATTCCCCACAACAATGAGACGATCCCCAGTGCTCCCTGTGCCCCCTGCAATGGCCAAGAGGCTGACATTGAACACTATGACATAGACAATGCCAGCAGTATTGCTCCTTCAGATGCAGACATCATCCAGCACTACAAGCAGTTCCGCAGCCACACACCCAAATTCTCTATCCAGAGACACAGCCCACTGGGCTTCGCCAGACAGTCTCCCTTACCCCTTGGCGCAACAAGCTACACCTACCAACCTCAGTACACCCAAGCACTGAGGTCCACACCACTCAGTCACTCCCACTCGGCTTGCCCCACGCCGAATCCTCTCTCTAGACACTCCCCAGCACCATTCACAAAACCCTCCTCATTTTACCGAAACACTCCAACCAGAGATCTCAACCTGGCTCGCCGTGAGGGCAGCCCGCTGGACCTGCACAATGACATGTGCCAGCCTGCGCCCATGTTTAACTATGCTACCCGGCTGGGGAGGCGCAGCAAGAGCCCACAGACCATGGCCAGTCACGGCCACACCTCGAGGCCTGGCAGTCGGCTGAAGCAGCCGATTGAGCAGATTCCCCTAGAAACGGGGCCCCCCGTTGGGCTGTCCATCGAGGAGGTGGAGAGGCTGAATACTCCGCGCCCACGCAACCCCAGTATCTGCAGCGCTGACCATGGGCGCTCCAGCTCAGAGGAGGACTGCCGCCGGCCACTGTCAAGGGTCCGCAACCCTGCTGATGGCATTCCGGCCCCAGAGTCCTCTTCAGAAAGTGACTCACATGACTCCTTCACCTGCTCGGAGATGGAGTACGACCGGGACAAGCCAGTGTCTTACAGCTCCCGGGTTCCCAAGCTCTCTCAAGTCAACGAGTCAGACGCTGACGATGAGGACTATGGTGGAAGGCTGAAGCAGAGGCGGTACTCAAGTCGGAGGGCAGAAGGAGGGCCTGGTGTTTCCCAGATGCCCCCTACTGACCAACACTACACCCTGCCCCACAAACTGGGCCATCAAGCTGGGGGCTTCAACTGGGACAATCTGTTGAACTGGGGCCCTGGCTTTGGACATTATGTAGACGTGTTCAAGGACTTAGCTTTGCTTCCCGAGAATGCGGCCGCAAAAGACATTGAAATGAACAGTGGGGATGGCTCGGTGACTATTCTAAATGAAGGAGAAGCTGAGCAATATGTATGAGACTATTTATTATGATGTTGTAGAAAAAAAAGTGAAGTGTGTATATTTTGAGAGAACATTCATGTTTTTGTACGTTATTCAAAAATAACAAGACGACTTTCGATGCAGTAAGGCAGAAAAATGGAACCTGAAACATGACAGATTTTGTCATTTGCCACCTTGGAATAGTTTACCAGTCTTTTTCTTTGTCCTAAATCAACTGTACAATTGTGCATTCATGTCTCTGAGGCATCATTACAGCGTATCCATTGAAACGTGGAAAAAAGAAATCCATGTCTGAATTCAATTTAGTGACTGCAAAGCTCCATTCATGTTATCTTGATAAAACATTTCTGTTCTTTATTACCAGTACTGCCTATCCTTTCCAGAAGGTTCTGTCGCATTCACAGCTGAGAGATAAGAGGGCAGATAACATTAACACTCACAGGAAGAAAATTCCAATGGGCCGAAGAGCAAAAGAAAACTTGCGGTCTGTCTTTTTAAGGGTCAATTTTTTTAATTTACTTAGGACGAAGCATGTGTGTTTGATCTCAGTGCACCTGTAGCTGACATGACACAGCCCTCAATGTGAAAGTAAGTACGCCCGTGTGCTCGCACGGTATTGTAGACCACACCAATGTTATGATCCCTTTTCACTCTGACTGTCTTTGTCCTGGTGTGTTTTCTCACAGAAGACTGGCTAAACGCTCCAAAAGTGAGGATTAATCAAGTCTCCTGCCTTACAGACATTTGAGGATTTCAGTACAGGGGAGGATTTTTCCTCTTCTGTTTTTCTGGCCTAAGTTCAGTAGCAGAGGAGGTTTTGGGAGGGACAGTGTTTATCGCACATTTGCATTTTCTGACCAGCCAATAGTTTTTCAGGCAGCGACGACGATGATGATGAATGGATCCTATAAACATCACCCCAACTAAAACACTATGAACTTGTGTAAATTTTTTTTATTCATGAGAAATCATGGACTCATTTGTTGCTGGTGTCCTTGTTCATTATTTTGACATGTATGGTTTCTACATTTTTGTACTGTTTATTAACTTAAATTACTTAAGCTGTGTTTTTATGGATATTTTCATATGCTGAAATGTATGTTCTTACTTTCGGGGAAAGTAAGATTGAAGACTTATTTTTTACATTTGTTACATATGTAACATCAGTATTTTCCACTTTTGATAAAACTATAACATGTTGTATGCTTTGTACCTGTAAAAAGCCAATAACAGAATAAAAAAGTATTTATTTAAAAGCTGCTTCACAAACTTTCTTTTCTGCAGTGGTAAGCAACTCATTTAAATGCACGTAAGCCTCAGCAGTTTTTAAAAATAGTCATCTTAAAGCTCAGATTACCTCCCAACCAAAATGATTTGGGTGGTAAGGTATTCCATAGTCAGGACCTCACTCTGTGCAGTCTTTAAATAATACTGAGTGTGATCTAAACATTTAAAAAAGGATTTCAGGACCCAAATGAAACTGAGCCTCCTCGCTCACAGCCAAGCAAAACATCAAGTGGACTCTGCGACACAGGCCTCTATATTGCTTTCAACAATTATTTACATCTGGCTTATTGTGCAGAACCCCTTTTTCGTTATTGCTCAGTGACTCGGTATGTAACATGCTTATCTTCTCTGTCATCAAGGGCAGAGAGGCCACGAGAGAAAACGCAGGGAGCCGTGAACCCGGCGAAGAGTGACAGCTCAAATTTGGGTAAATTACTACGAGCTCGCGGAGGGGTTTGGTCCTGTGGAGAGCTCTGTTGATCGAAGCCTCTTCAGGAAGGTTGTACCACGCTGATGCTGACATAATAATAACACTCACAATGATAATGAGAGCTTGGGTAGGTGGTGGGGCGAGTAAATAAGAGACGAGTTCAAATAAACCTCACAGCATCTCCTCTGGTGTGACATGGTATGGTCTGAAAGATATCAGGCAGACCTCCTCCCCAAAGGTGAGCAGGAGAAGCTTGTATACACAAAGGGCACATTGTTCTACAGTATGGTAAGATGTAAAACATTCAAGAGGACTGACATGAATCTGTCTTCCTGATTTTCTTGGGGGCAGTGGTGGGGTGTTCCCTTTTTTTTTTTCCCCCACAAGTGCTGTTTTTGGATACTGTCCAGACGGCTGCTGGACCTCACTGACTGGCAGAGGAGTTTATGATGTGTTTAAGGATTAATTGCAGTATATATCCTAAGTGTGAACATTGCATGTTACATTATAGGACGTGGCCCCTCACATAAATACAGCATATGTTATTCCCATTGATTTAAACTGCTGTTATTTCAATAAGCAACAAGTTATTTGTGTACAGCAAAGTCTATGCTTTTTAAAATCATGAAGACACAGTTCAGAAATGTTCAAGAATGTTATGAACTGCTCAGTAAACTGATTCATCTTGACTGAAGGTGTGAAAGACGCGATGCTTGATTTCCCATGGAGTGCTGACTCTCCTTTCTTTTCTTTTCTTTTTTTTTCCCTGAATCCACAAACGTCATCAAAACATAATTCCCATTAAGAAGATTTCCATGTTGACTTAAGCGTTCCCTCAGTATTTATAAATGGATGTGGCATTGAGCTTCAAGTAACTTCCTTGAAACAGAGTTCCTCCACAGAAATCCTCCCCGAAAGCTTGTTTATAAAGATTGATTATTCTGAGCATCTGTGTCACCCTATAACTACAGCGCCGCCCTGAGTTGGACTTAAATGGCTCATAATTAAAAGCACATTCATTGCTAGAACAAAGAACATATTTCACTCTCGCTCTCGTTGGTGCTAATGGATATGTGATCTCACTGTGCGTGTGAGAGAGACGATGAGAGTGAATATCATCCCAACGTGACAACAAACGTGAAGAAAAGCTTGTGAAGATTTCTGATACAAACACAGAGTGCTTTTCCACGTGTATTTGTCCTGACCACTATGAAAAAAACATAGTAGTTTGGGTGCCCCAGTCGTGGTTTAACATGCTGTCCAGCCCTGGTCTGACTCATCTCTGCCCTTCTTTTCTAATGTCCTCAAAATTAGAGTCAAGTTAATCAATAGTGATCAAAATGATGTAGATTGACAAAACCGCAGCTAGAACCAGTAAAGGTTCAGCAATTTTGAAAGAGAAATTACTTCAGTTATTTATAGATTTAGAAAGAAAGTGATATAATAATGGGCAACACTTCTTGCTCACGCTCACATAAAGGTTTTCATTAACATTATTAACAGACTGATTTAACTCAAAACCAACATTGTGATGTATTTGTTAATGTATATTTCTGGCAAATAGGAACTTCTTCTTGCAGCCACAGTGTATTTTACATCATAACCTCACCTGGTAGACCTTAACGAGGTACTTCGTCAGTGTAGCACTGCACTTCCAGGAAGCTGAGAGAGACAAATTTAATAGGAAATCGTCAAAATCAACACAACAGGGGTAGAGATGTATGATTTTCAGCCCCTATGAGTGAAGTTTCAGGGCTTCAACACTGGTTCCTACATTTCCCACAATGCAACTCTCACAAGACTCCCTTTACCCATTAAGTTCCCTCACTGCTCACACTTCTTACCAGAGACAGTCATAACTATTTTATTACCACTGTCGACTTGAACATGTGTTGTTATCAACTAACCAACACTTTCTTAACATTAACCTGCAAATGGTCCATGTCACAGTTACAGTATTCACACCTGCTGCTCCGAGTACAGTACACACTTCCTCAGTTCCCTCCAGACCGTTCTGTATGTCTCCCCTCATTAGAGGCTTCATGTGACTCTGCAGCTTTGATGGACAAATCACCGGTTCATCCTCTGAAGGCTTATACGTGAAACAACATTAACGCTCCACAAATTATCGCCCTCATCTCAGCTTCACATCTGCATCAAAGCTGCGAGGCTCGTCTTCCCTAAGTGTTCTCTAATGTCGTGTGTACTGCAGCCAGCCGATGCCTTTCAACACACATGAAAGCTTCAGCGAGGAGTCGGAGCTGTTGGGAAATGAAAGAGAAAGATAGATGTGTGTGTGTGTGTGTGTGTGTGTGTGTGTGTGTGTGTGTGTGTGTGTGTGTGTGTGTGTGTGTGTGTG
>JAUYWH010000002.1:20235675-20271436 GCA_034779795.1 Ctenopoma multispine
GTGTGTGTGTGTGTGTGTGTGTGTGTGTGTGTGTGTGTGTGTGCGTGTGTGTGTGTGTGTGTGTGTGTGTGTGTGTGAGAGAGGAAGACGGTAACTGTCCCATCCTTGGAAAAGCGCCTTTCTTCCCTTGCGACTGCAAAACTCTGTGGTTTTGCTCCAGCATCATGGGGCTTGGATTAACTGCAGCTCTGGTTGCCACCAGCTTGAGAACATTTATAGAAGTGTATGATGGATGCTAAACAGACAACATCGTCATCATGAGACCCCTTTCTCGAGTGTCACTGCTCTGTCAGGCTGCGCGAAGGCAACACATCTGGTTTTGATCCTATGTGTGACATTCTGCTGCTTCAGCGATTTCTGGCTTTTGTTTTGTTTTCTAATTCGGGGAGATGCTGCTGATTTAAGTGCTGGTTAACTCACTGTGTGTTTGGCAACAGGCAGAGCTGTCACTGCATATAGGCTGCGCTGGGAAAGAGAGGATTCACCCAGCTGGTCCCATCAGTTCCCTTTTCTTTGGCAATGCAGATATCCTCAAATTGTTTACACTGACTTATGTTACTAACACACACTGACTTCACTGTTACAGTCATCAGAAATCAGATAAGGTCATTTAACTCTACAGACAAGGGAAAGAAATCAACCAATTGAGATTTATTATGAGCTTGACAGCTAATTATCGACCTCAGAAACTTCTCAGCTCAAGAGTCACTTACTCAAATGTTCCAGATTTTTACCAGATCACATGAAGTCTGCTTAGCGGCCATGAAACTGTACAAACTGTAGATCTGAACTTCCATTGTTTCCAAAGGTTGTGGACGTGGTGCCGTCAAAACCTCCTTTGACCCAGCATCTTTGAACAGCTCTGGTAGCAGAGCCAGGATATTTGCTTCTTAAAGTTTTTGACTTTCTGCTTGATTAGTAAGTTTTGGACCAGGTTTCATATTGTAGCTTTAAAGTGACATAGAAGTATTTATTGATATAAGATTCAGACCATGCTATACTTCATCTGGCTACCTGTAGTCCCACACGTCTCCCACAAGAACTTTCTGACCACTCACCCATCTACATATGTGCTTCTATCGCCCTCTCACGTCTTTTCATGTATATATGACCAAGTAAGTATTTTCCTGTCGACTTCTGCCTCACACGTTTGATTCTGCATTTAAAGACCAGTTTCATATACTTTAACTCACACACAGTCCTACATCATATGAGCACCAGTGGAAGCCCTTAAAAAACAGACAGAAACGTCCAGGCCTTGTCCCTGCAGTTGCAAACTTAACGGGCAAATCCACAATTCATCCTGTCCGCGAGAGACCTGGGGGACATTTTCTTTCTGCAAACTTCACCAGACCAGATTAAGTTAGACACAATAGCACCATTTTTTCATATTTTCCTATGTGCAAGTTTTTGAACTTTGATATTTCTCACAAACTGCTAATGCGAATTCCATATATTTGGAACTGTTTAGGAAAATACTTAGAGTCAAGATTTTAAGCATTTGTCATATTGTCCCGGTCATTTCTGTGATATAATTGCTTTGGCCTGTGTTTTTATCTGTTCTCCTGCAGAGCACTGTGTAATTTTCTCTTATTATTCTCATAGCCCCCACACCCTTGCAGACATGACACGAAGATGCGTCACAGTACAGTATGTATCACCGTATACGAGGGTGGACATATTGACATAGCCTTCATCAAGCTTTTCAGTTCTGTGGCTGCAGCTCTTTAATCACCCTCAAGTTCAGTTAGACCACAGCTCCAGCTAACAATCGACGTGAGGGGTCTTCTACAAATCAGACCCGATCTGTGGCTTTCGCACGAAAACACTGCATAAACGATGGTCAACAAGCAAACCACTCAGGCATGACCAGAATATGACATAACACACACGTAAGTCTCCATGTGGCCAGTGGTGCTTGTTGTGGGTGGACTGGCTATCTGAATGTTTATTGTTCCTCCATCCATTGCTTCGCCCTAACACCCACTGTGAAGACCTAAGCTGCAGTTTAATGGAGAGCTTTTCTTTTCCTTTTTTCTTTTTTAAATATATAAAGCTCAATTTGAAAACAATGAGCCCAGCAATTATGTTTAAAGCTGTGAGATGCTTGATTATGGCCTGTAATCCTGATTACAGAGTAAGGTATCTTAATCATGATAAGTTCAAATGGTCTTTGATTGAGGAAGTGGATTATTTAATTGCACTTCTGTAACTTGAATCAACATCTTTGATTATTTTCCAGCACAATAAATGAAACGGAACAGTCCACTAATGCAATTCTTTAACTTTTGGGAGTGTCACATAACGTTAGTGCCTTATGACCCTCCATTTTTAACTGTACTTCTCTACATTAAAGCTACCTTGTGTGTTTCGCCTCTGGATTTGACACATTTCCTGTGGATTTTCGGGGCTTATTGCGTGTGTGTGTTTGTGTGCGCTCCACAGTTTTGGTCAGGACAGTAGCTTTTTTTTTTTATTGTGGTGGTTTAAGGAGAAGATTACTGAGAACTGAAAACAATGCTTCTTCAGCTGCCAGCATCTTACTTCAGCAAAACAAACATCCGTGATGAATTGAGGGAGGTTGTTGTTGTTTGATCCAAACCACAATCAGAAACCATCAGCAGTGGAGGGGAAAAAAAGTTTATTTTTTTGCACATGCATAGCAATGCGATGCAGATATACCTCACCTCAAGTTGAGATAATATCTAAACAATTAAACCGCCATGTCACACACAGTGAGAATAGGTGTTTGTGGTTTTATGCATTTCCCAGAGGTTTAACTCTGTTTTCATTTCTTCTTGATTAATTTGTTTATTACAAAGCATTCACAAGGACATTCTTACTGCTTTTATTGTAATACTGCTTTATGGATGATGAACACAATAAATTATGACTCTTGAGTCTTGTGTTACGCTTTGTGTATTTGTGTTTGTGCTTTTATGCATCTGGGTACAAGGAGAATTTCTCCCCCGGGATGATAAAGATGAATCGAAATTGAGAGGATCAGAGCGCAGAAACATGGTAGCAGCAGTGAGCGGGGCTTCAGCTGCTTGTTAAAAGTACCCAGTGGAGTTTTTCATTGTACTCTGTACTCGCTCTCATACTGTGTGTATCCTTCAGGTTGAACAAACAATTTAATAACTGATAAAAACATTTTCAAATATATATACTGTATATGTGTGTGTGTGTGTGTGTGTGTGTGTGTACATATATACATATATATGGGTTTCTTCCTCTGCTCATATCATATCATTTTTTACCTGCATGGCATATTACTACCCTTTATCATTCTTTTACTAGTTTGCCCTACTTCACATATATGGTACTACACCAAAAATCTTTTGCGATCTCTTGAAACCTTTGTCCCTTACCACCTTTTTCATTGCACTGGATTCTAGTTTATACAACCTGCAGCATGAATGTGATAAACCTGTGACTGACGTGTCTTACACTCCACAAAACCTGCTGGTCACCAACACCTTAATGGGTGAATCTATGTGGTAACAGGATGAGTACGAGGTTTAGGAAGTGAGAAACACAACAACAGACTGTACAATTTAATCTCTTCGTGCCTGTAGAACATTTCATTAGTGTGGGCATGATAGCATTATGAAACACAGAAGCAGCTGCTCTACACTATATGTAATGACCACATACTTCCATGCAGCCTGCTGTTGTGATGTTCCTGCCAGCGTACTGGTACCAGAGTGTATATGAGTACGAAGCGTGAAGATAAACTCTCGCACTCTCGACAGGTGTATGCACATTCAGTACAGCAGACAGTTGACATACTGTACATAAAAACAGCTGTAACAGCCTTTCTGTTGCTTCTTATGAGCTGGTTTTCAGGCTGCAACCTTGGATGGTTATTAGCTGTGATGCCTGTAGGAAATGTCAAACGCTGAATGTCACAATCCACAACACCAGCGTGCATAATCTGTTTCCTTAATTTCAAATTTGGCTGTGCTGGGGGCTTGGAAGTTGGCAGTATTTTGATGTCGTTATTATGCTACAGATTGGATTGATCTGCCCTCCAAAACTGGTATTCCAGAAAGAAAATGCAGCAACATGTGACAGGATGGCTCATTAAAACCATTAACACGCTGGCCTTCTCATTGGCACATGACAGCTATTTAGCTGCAATCCAACAACACATTCCAGTTTTTCTAACACCTGGTGGAATTTGTAGTTGAATAGTTTGCAATAGCCTCTACGTCGCTTGTCTTTCACGCTCCTGACAGGCTCACATGTATATGTGGTGGGAAACAAAAGTCACGTACAAACAAATGCCACTTTTCGGTATGGAGGAATGTGCGCACTCTTGGCAGCTGACGGGAGCACATTAATTTTCACAAAAAAAAAAGGAAAGGAAAAGAAAACGCTCATTGCCTCATTGTCCCTCCTTTACTCATTGGCTACTTCACTCGCCCGGTTCCCTTTGGATTTTCCCATGCCCTGCTATCTTTTCTCAAGTCTTAATCTTTTCATTCTGTCAGGCCCGCTCTCGGCAGCCTCCGCACTATTTCCAAAGGTCTGGGCTTCATGCTAATTGTCTCTCAATGGCACGGTTACCTCCCACCTACATAATGCACCTTGTTTCCTCTGCTCAGTCTGGGCTGCACCATTTTGGCTCATTCAAATTCAGGAGGGAGTAGGACTGTAAATGCAATGCCTCAGGCTACAGCGATGCAAAGGAAAAGCACACACTACCAGTTGCGTGTGATTGCTGCTGTGTTAGACAAAACATCATTTCTCAAACACAAGTTCCCAGTGCCAACATTCATCACACAGTTCATCATGTCGTGCAGCGGCGCTTCCGAATCATACATGTTATTTTTGAATTAACTTCACTTTCAATTCATGTGCGTCCGCTGCATCTGCCAAGAGTTTGATCTATAGCTCTCAGATGCAGTGAAAAGGCAAGAGGGAGGAAAAAGGTTATGAAAATCATAGTTACGACATGAATGCGGACTTAAACGGGAGTGCTATTGTAAAAGCTGCACATAAATTGTGCTAATTGTGTCCACGTAGACCCCAGATTGGCTGTTTTTCTTTTGCTTAAAGATGACAGCCATGCACCATTACCATCTATTCAAGTGCACACGCTTTGATCTTCTCTGAGAAGGAGCGCAATGGGGGAACACAGGGGGGAGAAAAATAAGGCAAAAAAACATCATCAACAATTCAAATGTGCCCAATTATTGCGCCATAAATAAACGCCTAATTAGCATCAATTGCTTCCACATTGCTGCTATTTTTACATCATTTCTTCTTCCCGATTTGTGTGGACTTTTTGTGTGCATTAGACTGCCTGAGTTATGATGGAGATGCTTAATTTCATAGTCAAATTGCTGTGCTAATTAAAACTGGTGGATAAATATTTGCTTTTTGCGCAAGGTCCACATGTGTTTTTGTTTGGATTTTATGTTATCTCAGAAACGAGCTGATCTTGATATCAGCACAGCATCATTTCGATCCATATCACTAAACTGTCAACTCAGCGTCTGTGATATTTCAGACTAATGACTTTGGTTTACCTATGATGTCATGATCATGAACATCAGCAGTTATGTAGCCATGAAACCTTTCTTTTGACTTGTAGTTGCCAAATAAATTAGAGCTGAATCGATTTGGCTTTTTCTAAAATTAGAAGCAGAGTGAGGGAAAGTAGTGAAACACAGTGGCCAGATTAACTTTCACACATCGGCCTGAAAGGTTTTGTTTTCCACTCGTCCCGCGTGATGGTGCTCATAAAGGGCAGCCTGTCTGGTCTGCTTTGTCTGGTTTGGGTTATGAAGTCACTTTTGACTATAGGAACAAGTCTGTGAGGATCAGGTTGGATCATAGTTCTTTCCCAGCGTCTTCTGAAACGTTGTTTTTGATCAGACAAACCAGGTTCTCCAGAAATGGAAACAATATCCCACCACTGTTTCCCCATTAACCCTTAATGGATTTAGAATAACGACATCTCTCTCTGTGTCTAAGAATTTAGTGTATTACCCGCTGGGAATCAAACCTGCTTCGGTTGGTTACAGTTTCGTCTCTGACCAGTCAACCGTGATTATAATGAGGTTTAAAGATGGCATTCCCACACAACATGAAAACTACCTTCTTCACCTTCTTAGTCACCTCAGCGTTAAAAACCACAGCACCCAGTCGTACTCCACTGTCTTCTCCCACACGTTTTCAACACGTCAGGCCAGACGTGGTTCGGCCTGCCATTTGACTTTGAGACATCTTTTGTTCTCCTGTGGTTTTTAGTTTAGTTTTTATTATACGCTTCGATTCATCTAATTCCAATTTATAATCGCTAGTTTCAGGCATAGAAGGTTACAACAATAACCCAGAACTTCTCTCCAGTTTGAATGTTTTCCTTGGTCAGTGTTGATGTCATATGGCCATTAAAATGCCAAATAATGACTTAATTGTAATTTCCATCCAAGTTGCAGAGGGAAAGCACACTGATTTCCAATAAGTGTCTCTATAGATTAGTGCATGTGGTTGACTTGGGTGGTGCAGGTTACGTGGTTACTTAAGAAAAAAAAGGTCCTTTTTGCGATCTGGTTTGTTTTTTGTTTTTTCCATGAGAAATGAGCCACTGGCATGAGTGAATAAGAGAGATAATGTTTTTTTTATTTTGTCAATTTTTTTAATTAATTATACATACCTACATTACATTATACTTCAATTATTCGTCAGTTCTGTAAAGTAGACCCTTTTTCTTAACAGTGTGAGAAGATAAAAACATGGCAGACAGTTTTTTTTTGTCTGCCTCCTGAGGCTGAAGTCAGTGTGAGTTTGTGCGGAGGTCAATTGTGTCTCTGTCTAGGACAATGAATCCAGACCACCTCTCCACGTTGATCAATCAAAGTAAACCAAACATTGTTCTCCCTTCACATCAGCCACCATGAAATCATGCATAAAGAGGGAAAATATTCTCCTCTCTCTCCACAGATGCTGAAGTTCAGCCTGCTTTTCAAAAGCTCCTATCATGGCTGACCCACCACTGAACCTCTCGGCTCTGTCTCGTAGCCACGGCCAATGTAAGCAGATGCCTCTTCAGGGTTCACTTTCAGTCTCTTATTTATGCATGGGATGATAATGCTATCCTGCATGTGATACTTCAAGAGAGGGAAGAGTCAATAACTAATGGAATCCATGCTAAACAAGCACTCCTCTTCCCTCTTAGTGTACCACCCAGGTTTTCCGCTGATACCCTCACCTCTGCTGAGCATCGTCTCCGAGCCCACACAGTTTGCCACGATAGCTTTAGCTCAATTACTGCAGGTCCTGCTGGATTGAGCCTTTAATATCTCCAGCTGGGAAAGCTCACTTCTCTAAACTCCTAGAATGGGGAAAGCTTTTGGAAAGACCTATAAAATGACATCCAGAATAAAAAAAAATCCCCTCCCTCCTTGACTTTGTTTTACTCTCTCATGGCTGCATGATGCAAAGTTTTACAGTTTGAAAGAAAGCATCAGTCCCGTTAAGAGCTGCAAGTGGATACGATTCATCCTCCAAAGTTCAGCAAACCGTAAATGAAAAGTTGTACTTCAGAGTAATGTTCTAATCAAAGGTTATGGCCCCAGTTTGAGAGTCATTACAGTCATTCAGACTGTAAACAAAATCAAGATACGTGATACTGCACTGGGAGAGTGATTTGATGAACCATGAGATGTTTTCTTGGAAACCTGCTGTACAACATTTCATGTTAGGATCTGTTAACAGGTGAGGAACACAGAGATATATACACACCCTAGTAGTTGGATGGACATATTATCCCATTTCATCAACATAAATAAACCTGAGTTGATTGAGTGTGTGGTTTTCCTCTGGTATGAACATAGTCCCTGCAGGAATAAAAATTGAAATTTTTACAGAATTACCATGATGCTTTAGTGTGTGTGTGCACGTGTAAATTTTTCAGTTTTATTGTTGCTTTGCTTTACATTTTATATGATCTTCTCTGGTCCAACCTCTGTGATGAATTGTCCATAAATTACAGGAATCTTGTTGTCCACAACTTCCAGACATGTCAGCACTATATAGTCATGTCATGACTAGACTTCATCATTGCTCTTACCTGCTTAGTGCGCTGGGTTAAAGTTAGATGAATACAATGTCAATTAACCATTTAATCTATTATGTTAAACACTGAGTACAAATGCAGTGCAACATAATGACATTTATTTATTTTCTCTGACATGAATGCTTTTCTTTGGATCTGGAGGCTATGAGTCAGTGTTTGTAGATTCTTCAGTTTGAATGAATAACACTGTGTTTTATTACCCAAAGTGACCTGTGTTATGATTTCTAATCCAGTTTATTTCTTTATATAGTTTTATTTTTTCTCTTCCTTGATTTTGATCACAGCACACATTGATTATTGTTATTTTATCAGGACCTTTCCAGGCACATTTGCTTAATTTAAACTTAATTAAATTTAGGTTTTTATCAGTTTAATGTTATTTTTGGAAACTCAAAGCACAGTCATATTCACAGGTGAGAGATTTACTCAAACAAGCCTCTTTGCACAAAGGAGTAAACATGATTAATGCCATTAATGTCCAACCCAGAAACAGTGCAGAATGATTCTTTATTTTTCATGCTATACTGGAGCTTCTTAAAAATGAACATAAAAAGACAGATTTTTGATGTGCTCGCAGATTTTTTTGGACAACCCAGTAAAATAAATATTTTCTATTTATGTATTTTATTATTATTATTATTAATATACCTTAAATAATTAGAGATAATTATTTATGCTATTCTAACTAAATGTCAGGTGCTTCTGAATAATAAAATCTCACTTTCCTCTGCTACACTACTTTGTCAACACACATAGATCAAATGTTACAGTGACAATAAAAAGATAAAACCTTATTAGACTATTTATAACAAAGACAAATATCTTGTGACATAACTACAGTGTCACAATGAAATAAACACTTTCAGACCAATTTGCTCTCTCTGCTTGTCTTTTCCCAGGGAACATCTGATTCATAAACTACCAAACTCTAAAAGTTGGGTTAGCTTACAGGTTTAACTTCTGACTATACTTACAGACACTGGTGCTGATAATAAATCAAAATTTTGGAAACAGTTAAATCTGTATTTGCCATATTACTACAAATGCACTGTACATGTGTGCATACTGAAGCACAGCAGCTGAACATATGTGATCCATGATTGGTTTTAAATGATGTGCATGAGTATGTGGCTACGGCAATGGTCAGACAGTCAGATAGCATGTAAAGTGTAAGAGGAAGCATCTGAGAGTTCAGCAGGACTTGTCTCAATATTTCGGTGCGATTAAATTCAGTGGTGAGAGTCTTGTGAAGAACCTCCAAGTCCTGCACCTGGTTTGTATTCCATTCTCTCAATCTGCTTTCTTTGGATACTGCCTCTTCCTCTTGTTTGATTTTCAGTTCTTTGAGATATAAAATACACGCTGATTCTTAAAAAGTGTCTTTGCGGATGGGGAGGTGAGGCTAAGAGAAGGGCCTTCAGAGCCATTTGGAAAAAAGATTTATAGAGATTTGGCAGCAAGGTGTGTGCTGTGAAAGAGTTCTGAATGAGACAGAAAGCCACACAGTCTATCTAGCAACAATTATAGGATCTATTAATGCTTCCTTTTTTTGGACCCATCATTCAAGTAAGTCAGTCTTGGATTATGTCCAGGTATTTTTATGACAAGGTTCAAAGGACTTATAGCACCAATTTTTTTCACATGGTTCCTGTCTTTGCTGAACAGTGTCAGCAAACGCATCATCTGATCAGATGGGTGCTTTATAGATGCAGAAAAACACAGGCCTGAATTTTTCATCTGTCCCACAGTCAGGATGGTCTACATTTAGGTTTTTACTACTTACCAAACTGAGGTGGCTCCAAGGTTAACAGATAGCAGTAAATTCCTGTGCTTCATGCTGTTATGTTGAGTAAGGGCACATATAATGGATTGTGATAGGTTTACTGGTCCTCCAAAGTCCTCTCTGGCTATAACTATGGAAAGCTACTTTCACTGGCAAAAACAAAATAATTCATCAGAGACATGAAGATATTCGAGTAATCAAAGTTGGAGACAGTGGATGCCGGTGTCAGCATAACTGCTTGAAGTTTTGCAGAACCAATGAGCTGACTGAACTGTTTTTTAGCCATAATCGTCATTGATCCAAACAAGATTTTGCTTATCATGCATGGCCCTCATTCACCAATAAGTCTGGCTCTATCCATTTCCAACCTGGACCCAGTTCACCATTTTCCTTCAAACCAACCTTGGTAAACTTTACTGTCTGTGTTGTCTGTCTAAAAGATTGGATAAGACATTGTTTCACTTGGAAATACAGTATGAAAAGATCATTGTTAGAAAAAGACGATTAGAGTCTTTAAATGTTCGCTCAGATCAGTTTATAGATTTATAGTTGGCTGGCATTTTGTCTAGATATAGCTTTCCAGACAGGAGACTGATAGTCTAGTAACAGTCCACTATGCTATTTTAGGTGTCTGTATACAATATATGGACATACTGTAGATGAACTTGCAGATATAAGAATGTGGAGGATGCAAATTTCCTTTAATGTCAATGTGATACTAACCTCTATAACAACATATAACATAACACTTCTGTACCAGTAAAGTAAATGAAACCTACTTTGGTTGCAAATCCATTGTTTGCTATAACTGCAACAAGCCAGTAACACGCTGACGTCATCAGTGTTTCTGTACACCCCTGAATTTGTCCTGGTATCACCACAAGTTATATCATCAGTAAGATTAGTGAGCCTGATCGAGAAGCAGCCATGGAAGTCTAAGCCATGATACTATTGACACCTTGCTTCACAGATGAGCTTGTGCGGTCTGGATCATGAGCAGATCATGTGTTCTTCCTTTATAATTAAGACCTTTCCATAGTGTTGGTAAAGGTTAAGTTTCCTCTCATAAAGCGTTGTTGCAGAACAAAAGTCTTTTTTTGATGGTCGATTGTGACACCTTCACCCCCGCTCTGTGGCTGTTGTTCGTCACTAACTGTTTCTGGGTTTTCTTTGTAGCTCATAAAATGTGTCTGACACCAGCTCTCATTATTTTCAGGGGCCAGCATGTTCTGTACATGTTGCTCAGTGCACTAGTGGTTTCTTTCTTTTAAGACATTCAGAATTGTTGTTTTACATCCGCCCAATGTTTGTGCAATTATTTGATTGTTTCTCCTCTTTTCTCAGTTTCAACGTGGTTTGCTTTTCTCCCATGGATAGCTCTATGGTTTCCACGTTGAGGTATCCTTTAGGACAACAAACACAGTCTTCAGGTAAAACCACAGCTGAAACAAAAAGTAGTCCCTTCTTTATTGTTTGAACAGTCTTGTAGCCCTGCGTGACAACATGTCCCAATACTTTATGATGCAAAAGGTGCTATATTCTATATTATATTTAAGTATAATTTAATAAAAGCAACAAAAAAAAAAGCCAAATGAATTAGCAACAATACATGTAGGAGGGGACTGTAACTTCCTTAAATGAGTTATTTATCACAAAGTCGTTGCAGTCCGGCCTGCAGGGCGGTACTGCGGGTCCAGAAGAACCGCCCACACACACGTAACGACCTCTATTGGCTGCGACATATAAATCCAAAGCGCCACTTCAATTAGGCGAACTATTTAAAATGTCAGATACCTGCTCACAGTGTTTGTTCTGTGTCAGCGCTGCTGCTCGCTCGCTAGATGTTACCCAGCTAGTTAAAAGTTTGTTCACGTTGTTTCGAGACGGTTTTGTGGAATACCTGTTTCTAATTGCTGTTGGCGGACTCACCTGTGGACCTTAAAAACGTCGTTTTTCTTCGCAATGGACGTGTCAACTCCTGAGATTCATCCCTTAATGACGGTATGTTGGCTATTTTATGCTACTTTTCATGCTAACACGCATGTTGTGAATGTGCTTGAGGTCGCTGAACATTAATTAGTCGCCATTAAATATGTTTAATACTGCGCATTTTATATTTTTGAACTGTATTGCATGTTTTCTTGCTATGGTTGTGTAAATTTCCTCATGCTTCTTAGTTGGGAAGTGTAGTGTGCTGCTTTTGTGTTTCGGGCTTAAAAACAACCCAGTTTGTTGTTGTCCTAAAGCATTTCTGCTGTCTTACCTTACCTGTAAAGTACACCTGGAAGTTAATGAATACTTGAAGTAAATTATCTTTTCCGTGCCTTGATCGAAGGCTGTTGCTGTTCAATGAAAGTCGACTTAATTTTCATTTGACCATCCACTGTACTTTGCAGCACATTTAATGGTCACGTTACACCACACACAGTAGTCTCTTCACTGTCATTTTAGTCTTTGTAGCTCGTCACTCAGCAGTCAATATCAGCAGTCTGAGAAAGTGATTAGATCATCTCCAAAAACTCATTTGCAAGATGAGAGGGTCAAGCTTCCACTTATGAGAGGAAGAGAGATGTTAAAAGGCATGTACAGTTAGAAGTCTGCCACAACTGTGATCCACAGTGATGTGGTCCAGTAATTGAGGATACTTTGGCTGACACTCAGCCCCCGAAATGGTTTACGGTGTCATGATGTCTTTCCCAACTCAAAGACCTTGGCGTCAGAGACAAAAGGAGTCTGTACTGCCATTCGCTCAGATGGATCAGACGTGAACGAAGCCGAAAAGGAGTGAAGCCTGGAGTTTAAATCTGTAATCTGAATTTTGGGCAGCTCATTGATGAAGTGCAACAATGAAATGCTTCCTCAATAGTATGTCTGACAGTACTGCCTGTTTGTGATATCCAGAGGCAGGATTTTCCCAGTTGAAAAAGTTTCCAATCTCAATTATAGTCCCAAGTGAATGAATTTGGGGATCCAGAACCTCTCCAGGATCTCTGGCTGATGGTTTTGGTTCTGAGTAGTTCAACATCAGTTTTTATTGACTTAGTTTTATTGTTAGCTGCATCCAAGCAAGAGCCCTCTTCACACACTGGTTAGTGGTAAGAAGCACTCCACCATGACTGTGTGTGTGTGGTTGTGTTGGTCTGTGAAGTTGTTGGTTTTTTTACATCTGCAGAGTTTTAGACTGGATAACAGAGGCAGGACATTAGAGAGCAGCCAAGAGGGCCTGGGTTTTCCTGGCACACAATAGCAGGAAGCACTGCCACACTATAAATGGAAGCTGAAATAGTGGTGAAACTCAGTCAGCAAAGCCTTTCTGCCACCAGCTAGGATTTATGTGCTTCTCTTTTCTTTCTCCAACTACCAAACTGTGATAATGAAACTAAATAGAATACCAGGAAAGTTGTTTGTACATGCCAGGCTGTGTAATTACGCAACAAATAAGTTTTGAAAGCTGATGCTGACAGTGATAGCTTAAGCTCGCTGTGAAAAATTGGTAATTGGTGCCAAAATTGCATAATGTTGATTGCTCTCTGCCGTAAACTATCACAAACGTTCTTGGGATTTATAGTTTCCTCCTTAATTTAATCCATTGGAAGGTGGAAAAGTTATTAAACTCTTGATTTTGATAGATTGGGTGGGATAATGGCTTCTCAAGGCAGGACTATATTGACAACTTTACAAAGTGACAATGAACCAAACAATTAACATAATATCCTATAAAGTCAAATATGTACCTCTATACTGGTGGTGGTTGCATTTGTTGGTATCTTTTGCCAGTATTGGCACATGCGCCTGTGTAGCGTGCTACAAACCATTTTAAAACTTGGAAGAGTACAGGCAAGTTCTAATTGAATTCCCATGAGGAAAATAAATAGCCCTACTGAAGTACTGACTTTAGAATGGCAGCGTTAGCAGCCAGGTACTGAACTGAATGGATCATGATCAGGATTTTGAAACTGAAAAACAGTGACATGGTCTCTTTCTTAAGTCTGTCTGAGAATTACATGATGATACTATAGGGTACATGTGTTTAAGGTTTGTGACTTTTGAAATGTGGCAGGTCTGGGGAAAAAAACAGCGCAGTGATGGAGCAGTGACTGTAGGAGGTGTGGTTTTGTGGTTAAAAAGTGTGATGTGGAGATTCAGGGAACACTGGGGAGGCACGTAGCATAAGACATAAAGACATGAAGTGGTATTTCCTTTTGTCATGTAAAGCTTTTCTTTTATTTCATAAGCTGCTCATATAGTGAGGGACATATCTAGGCTCTCCCTTGAACAAAACAATTCCTTGAACTGGATTCAGACTGTTGAGATTCACGTTAGTGGCACAGTAAAGAGGACAGTCGTCCTGAAACAGTTGACTCAAGAATGTTGGCTTTAAATGGACTGCTGACATACAGCACTATTTTATAAAGCTCTTCTTCAGTCACGACAAAACTTAAATTATACCTAAGAGGAAACTGGGTCACTGCAGCAGCAGAGAATGTAAAGATCAAGAACATGCAGATAGTACAGATGTCAAGTTGCTTTAAGACAAGAGAGACAACACAGTTTAGTTTACAGGTAATCTGTTTGTAACCTGTTGCAGCTCATTATGCATGTCAGCATTTCTGTTTTAAAGTTTACCGCTTCTGGAAAACACGTTATGTCCTTTGCCTTGGAGAAGCCCTCCCTGTACAGTGCTGTGTGGCTCTTTCCCAGGAGTCCATGAAAAACTTAACCTCACTTGAATGTCAAGAGTAGGTTTAGTGAGAAGAACAGGCAGGAGGACACAGCAGTAGTTTCAGTTACTTCTGCTTGATTTTAAATGTGAAATGTATAAACAAAATTATAATATACAGCACAGCAGTATATTCAACAGTGTTGGTTCAGAGTGTGTGGGCACAGATAGTTGGTGATGATGGATGAAATGTTAGATAAGATGTCTGGACTGCAATCTTCAAAACTCCATCATGTAAATTACCCTCCTGCCCTCTTTGAACCAGACAGCAGCGATAATAGATCCTTCTCAGTGCGTTCTCTGGCTTCAGACTTCGACATGTTTTTGACACTGAAGAGGTCAGTATTTCTTTCACATTCCCCGGTTATGGCTTCACCTCAGTCTTTGTCACAATAAATCACGGCAACTTCCACATTTCCACAAATTTTACAATTTACTCCTCTTCCCCCCGTGAAGCTAAATAGCACGTTTGTGATACCAAATTATTGAAGCTTGCCAGAAGACTTTCAGAATATAGCTGTGAAAGTAGTGCTGTTTGCATTCCTCCACAGCAGAAGCATATTTTGTCAAATTGCTGTATGGCAAGCGAGTAATTGTACATTAAAACTAAATAGTGGAGATAGTTTTTCTCACTTCAGATGAAAAAGGAATACTGGTATATCTCCAGGGAATCTGTATAATACCATGTAATAAAAACAGTTCCTCCAGCTGTGCATAAGTGAATTAAGATGTTGGCATGACAGATAGGGTCGAACATAAATAGTGGGACACATGGCAGCATTCTTCAGCTTGTGACCCTATAAGTTCAGAAGGATATTTAATCTTCTGTACAATACCATATTATGTCTGGAATGTTTTCAGCTTCTCCAGCAACACAAAGCAAAGTTTTTGTGGTTTTCTTTTCTGAATTCTGAATTCTGAATTCAAACTTTCTTTTTGAATATTCAATAACCCCTGGGCATTCTGGTCCTCTTAAAATATTAATATGAACAGGTATGACTTAAAGTACAAAACCTTTTTCAGACACTTATCCAGCTCAGCTGGCCTTTCAGCCTGCTCTGAGAAAATGTCAGCAGTAAGCTCTGTTTGCTGACTACTTGAGAAAGCTACTTTAACCTGAGTAACCTGGTCACTTAAATGCATGTAAACACAGGCAAGGACAGTAGCTCACTAGAAAGGGGTGGATTGTGTACAACACTGCCATCTAGCAGTCAGGGATTTGAACACAACACATTTTGCCTGAAATCTCGCATGTAAACTATAAATTCAAAATCGATACCATTTTTGAAAATAAACAGATTGCAAGCAGTAATATCATGAAGTGCACAAATATATTCTCAATGGGTAGTATTGGATATTGACAACGAATATCTGAATATTTCCTGGTATGTTGTCAGTAATAAGTAGACAATAGGACTGAACCCAATTACCTGGATATTCATTCATTATATATGAATTGGTTTTTCTATGATATGTAAGATATCAGTAATAATTTGTACCAACTTGAGGATTCCACAGGGTTTTTAAACCTGGAACTCCTACCAGTCAGTCAGACTTGAGAAAATCCACTGCAATGGAAGGTGAAACATCGTCATGGAACTATAACAAGTTAAGTTACCATTGGGGGGGAAAAAAACGTTTTTGAGATAATTTGAATGTAACTGCGCATACATAGGCTATATCTCAGGACTTAAACCCACCAACTGGGCTACCTACCTCTCCTCAATTTATTAATTAAGTTAGTCACTTTGTCTCTTAGGGCTGTTTTTCACTCACTTAAACTAATAATGTAATAAAACCCATGAAGGTATTGTTAGGGTACAATGCCATCATTTACTCTGGGATTTTCAAACCAGCCTGTGGACAAAAAATAAGTGAATTAAACTACATTATGTTGTAATAGTTAATAAGAAAAGCGTTCCACTTCTCTACAGTGCAAACTGTACATGATGTACAAATAGTGGAACATGGTACAATGACTTTGTTTTGCAAAAACAAATGAAGTTCTGATGCAAATACTGTTGCTTCATTTTATTTAATAGCCACCTGTTTTTGATTATGAAACAAGACTGGCCCAAATTTCCTAAGCCATAAAGATCAAAACTGAACTTGTAACTCAAACTAAAAATAAGTGAAGTGCCTTTTTTTTTTTTAAGTGTGGTGAAAGAACCAAATGAAAGATGAGGCAAAATCTTACACTTCAGGTTTTAGTTAGGGACTCTTATCTCCTTCTTCCCTCCAACATAAACAAATCTTCAAACAAACTGATTGGACATCAACACAGAGCGTGACATTGTGATTGGTAATGTTGCAAATACACTACGAGGAATCTTGGACAGGTTGCGGTATGATAATCATCTTGCCTGGCGTGACCCGCTCACTTAGAGTAAACATTATCCTACCCGCTGGATGTGTGCACCTGTTTGCATTTCACTGGCTAATTCACAAGTCTTTGAGCGCTATGTGTAAGGAACACATTTCAGCCTTAAACAAGTCCATATGGACAAATACACTTGTTGTAGTTTTTTGTCGACTTCTCGCCATGCTAAATTGGCTCCATACCATTCAGGCTGTAATAAGCTGTGGATCTTATTTGAGCTATAAATTTGCCTCGCAACAGCTTGCACAGAGGATGGACACTCTACTAAGAACTTAGTAATAATAATAAAGAACTTAATTACTGCAACACCACATGCTGCTCAGTTTGTAGAGAGTCATCTCCAGTGTTTCACAGACCTTGTGTTTAATCAGCTTGTAGGGCCTTCAGGACATCAAACGCTACCGCAGTTACTCCACCATGTGTGAACACTCTAGTCTCATTTTGATGACATTACTTAACCTGGGCATGTGCTTGTATAAAAGTTGATTTGGGTTCATGGTGTTTCATTATGGCAAAGTTCTTTTTCCCATGTTTCACATTGTACCAAACACTTTCATAAACTAAAATCAAAATGTTATGTCTCTTATACTTTGAGTCCAGGTCTGTTCTGAATTCTCACTGTTTTCCAAAGGTCTCAAATTAAATGAGTGGAAACACTCTAACACGGCAACAAGGGTGTTAATCTGAATATCCTGTTGTGTTATATCTAATGAGATGGCACATTAACACCTTAAATCAGCAACTAGCTCACATCTCTTTCTATATAAAGACTTAAATTGCTTCTTTTCTTTACCTTATATTATTACTACTATATTTATCTAAATGAGGGGGCCAAACATTAGAAACGCCTTAATGTAACCCACTCCATTATGACTTCACCACCTCAATAAGATAGTTTCAACAAAAACTGAGACTTTTATACTTGTAAAAGTAAAATTAATGGCATAGCTGCTGTATTGGATCCCATTACATTGTACAGGTGTACCTAATAAAGTGGCCAGCGAGTGCAAACTGGTGCTTATTTTCACAGATGACTGAGCTCGTCATGGTGACGCTTTTCACTCCTTTCACTCTCTTCAGTGGGATGAAAGGAGACACAAAGCGCCGTCTTCCCTCAATAACTTTGAACTTGCATCAAAACAAGTTTGAAACCCTGGTTCTCACACACAGCAGCCCCAGAGGTGAAATTTGTGAATTGAGCTATAGATCGGGAACCCGAACCTCCCCCCACTCCGGAAGAAAGCGCTAATTAGCTCAGATGTCCAGGCAGTACACACCCTGATGCACCCTGGGAGACGGGGAAAATAAAATGTTGTTCTTAAAGATGGCCAACTTTCACATCTAATTTAGTAAACGTACAAGCTTACTTCAGTTAAATTAATTTACCTAAATCTGGTCATTAAATAGCATACATACTGAAACATGCTGCAACAACAGCTGAGTAGTTTAAAATTATGAGGTCATAACACAATTTGTGGGAAAATAAGGGAATCCCTTGGCTTCCACAGAAGAGATGAAGCCATGTGGAGCTTCTGTTCCTGGACTGCATCTGGCACAGCAGGGACCACTCCAAAGTTGATTTTTATTGCACTGATCAAAAGAAGCACCGTGTCTCAATA
Source organism: Ctenopoma multispine (assembly GCA_034779795.1). NCBI lineage: Eukaryota > Metazoa > Chordata > Actinopteri > Anabantiformes > Anabantidae > Ctenopoma > Ctenopoma multispine. The sequence goes on from JAUYWH010000002.1 coordinate 20,254,267, forward strand.
TTTCACCAGAGGCAAAGAACACCGCTCTTCAAAGGCGTCCATACTAATCCCATTTGGATTATTTCATTAAAGACTCAGGGAAATTGGAGATAAACAAGGTCTAGACTGTCACATTGCTGAATAACCTGTGGGGAAGCATACAGGTGCAGCTTGTTTATCTCAGGAAATCACCAACATATCACATCACACTGCATCATGCAAACTTAAAACACACCCTTAACTATAATGTTGGATGAAAACAATTTTAGCGTGCATAAAATGCTGCAGCACAGTTATAGATTTTTGGCAACAACTCACTCTTCCCATTTGTTTTGGTTCATTGCGTAGGTTGCTCTTTGTTCGTTTAATTGTCATTCCAGTGAACATTCCCCACTTGGTTTAGATTGGTTCATGATGGCAAAGAATAGTGGAAAAATGGGGAAGATATGATCGTAACAGGGCTGCAGCCACATTTATGTTAGATGTGGAAGTGATCTCAAGCTGGGTTATTAGAAGATCTGGCCCAAGGGAAATGGCTCCTTCGTTTAAGAGTAATGTTTTGAACCAAACGTGATAACACTTTGCAGGAGTAGAGGTAAAAAAGAATGTATATTTTTGCAATGTATTGATTGTAGATGGTTTAACTGTTAAACCCAAACATCCAAATTAGACTTGACTGATATAACTTTATTTCTACTAAGAGATTCATGTTCCTTAAACTTTTAATACAAACTAGTTTTTCTTCTACTAAAACCTACAGAGTAAAACCTGTTTGTATGCCCAGTACCACCACATGTTCTACTAGTTGCCAGAGCTGTAGCTATAGGCCTATTTAAGTCTAGTTTAGTGTTCTACCATTAACATTATAGCATTATAATAATTTATTTATCTTCATGAGAGCAAATAGTCATGGTTCATGCTGGTGTAAAATTATGGTTCTAGACACATGCACTACTGCCAACATAAAGTTGCAAGAAAACATAATAGCACTGTTTGCACTTTCCTGGACTTCTTTATAAATTGTTCATGACATCTGATATTCACCAGTGTCACAAACAATATTTGCCCATTTCTTGGTTTATTTATCCAAAAACAGCAGAATTACCTAATATGCTGTAGCGAATAACAACATACATATATTCATTCACATTGACACCTCAAACACTTTAATCATTGAGTAAAAACTAAAAAAAATCTAAATTGCTGTTTATTTTCTGGTTATTCAGACATACCATAGATATTGGCGATTAGATAAAAGTACAGGCTGTGAATATGTTCATGGTTCCTAAAGGGGGTTAGAGACATCTCATGCTGTTTCCGAGTCCAGTTTCTGAGTATTCAAACCACTAACCTCTCAATGAACAGCTTTTGCATATCTATGCTTAAGACGACCATCAAACCTCTCATTAAGAATGTCCTTTTTTTTTATTGGACCTTTGTTTGACTCTTTGTTTTGGATTAAAAACACATTCCAGTGTGAGTGCGGATGCTTGTGGGCACCAAGAGAAACACTTAATGGAATCTGTTGTTACTTATCATGGGTTTGAGAGAAAACCAAGTGTCTGTGTGTGAGACTAAACAAGAATATGGGCAATGAATGTTGGCGTCCAACAGTTCAGCAGGTCTATCCCCCAAAGGCCAACTGTGAACATGAAGCTCAGGTCAGTTATAATGATCACATTGTAACTAAGAGGCTGAAAATTATTCTCTGCAAAGGCAAATATTCCTTCTTCAAATTTCAGTTATTAAATTATTCAGACACCAAGGTTATGGCAGTCTGTAAAAGGTCCTCATGTCAACACATACTTACTATACATCTCGTGATATGCTTTACAGTGTTGCTTACTAATTCTTCTCATATTTCTCTAAAGGTAAAACCTGTACGTCCCACAGTACACCACATGAGACACACAGTTAGGTCCATAAATAATGGAATACGTTTTTTGGCAGTTGTCCTCTGTACACACCTTTTGAATTTGTAAAGAAACACCTAATGTGAGAGCAAAGGCAAGAGTTTCATCTTTTCTGACAAGTGTGGCATTAAACATTCAGGCATTATTCATTGAGGAGCTCCCCCAAAATGGGGGGGCTGGAATGTAACAAATGACATATAAGATGTTGCATGGCCAATTGTCGCCTGTGGATTGAGTGACCAGTGGAACAGTTTTACGATTCTTAAGAAGAAAGAATTAATAGGCAACTCAGCAACAGCTCTTCTCTTCTGGAAGAGCACAGAAGACAACTGAAGTAGATGACTGCAGAACTGTTGAAGAATGTATCTAGTTAGAAAAGCCAGATTAGACTTTGCATGAAGACACCAAAAAAGCCTGAACAGTTCCGTAATAAGATTCTCTGGAGTAAAGAAACCAAGATTAACTTGTACCAAAGTGATTGTGAAAAGTAAGAAACTGAACATTTCATGATCCAGTGCATACCACATGTGGTATCAAACCTGGTGGATGCAGTGTTATGGCATGAGCATACTTTATATGGCTGCCTATGAGGATGAATTCTGCAATGTAAGGGCCATGGGACTCACTGAAGGCAGAAACCCCCCCCAAAAAAGCAGCACTTGAAGGCAGCTGTAGGAAAGGCCTGGCAAAGCTTCTTGAGGGAGAAAATCCAGTATTTCTTTATCGCAGTCAGTCCTTGACTGTGAATGATTTTTTCCAAAATATTAAAGGCGATTATGTTTTTATAAAATTTTAGTTTAGTAGTACTTATTAATTCTCAGTGTCATTTTTCCAAATTTATTTTGTTTACAAATATTTACATACAGAAATGTTACGTATATTCTCATCTGTGTTTAGGTTGAGAATAACCCTTATACATTAAGTTTTTACTAGGTACATTTTCAGTGAATGCTGTATATGTGACATTTCTGTCCATATCAATATTACACTTCATTAAACTCAAACTAAATATATGCATACATGCTGTAAATACACTTAGATGAAAAACATTCATGACTGCTTAGTCGTCTTGCCAGTTGTCTTCTTCCCCACATACAATGAAGCACTCATTAATGCAGTTAAGTGTTAGGCACAGCAAAGCTTAAAAATAAGCTGAATAGCTTTGATGTGTTAAGAGCTTCAAAGATGAGAAGTTTTACTTCTTAATCATTAATCATGCCCTTGAAGTGGGGAAACTTTCACAACTGGAATCCACCAACATTTTATTAATAATAATGATAATGTAGATTCATCTAGGCCAGGCCCACAGTTGTGTTTAAAAAAAAAAAAAAAAAAAAAAAAGGAAAAAAGGTTATACAAGTGGATACTGATTCTAGTCCAGTGTCAGCAGATGCTTTGTGAAAACTTGTATGGAAATGTAATTGAGTCGAAATGACTTAAAAACAAATTGGTTTGATATAAGGATTATAAACACTGACTGTGGCAAACAAGCTGTATTTCATATATCTTATTTAGATAGTAGAGATTTATAAGTGACCAAAGAACTCATTCAAGACATGTAGTACATGTGTCCAAGACTAACTCTGACATCCAATTTCCTTCTCTGTACAACGGCTTTTGTTTAGCTTTAAATCACTGTTAACTAAACAATTCAAATGGATGTAAACTAAGTGATAAAGTAAGTATTGCTGTAAGACCATCCTGTGTCTGAGTCTTTGGTTTATTTTCTACAACTTGGCGAGAATATTCCAGTTTCCAAAAGTTAGTGTGAAATTCCTTTTTTTTTTTTCTTTGATAAATGTAAAACAAACCCAAAGACATGAAGGAACATCTAAACCCTGAGGGGAGTGTTTTATCTGTCACTGTTATGGTCATTATTTGGAGAAGGTCATTATATTGCTAACATTGTTAAATGGAGATCTGGGCTCTTCAGGTGTAAATTTCAAAATTTGGATGATACATTTGGAATCCGCTGGAACTGCAATCTGATTAAAACTCTGTTGCTTTTGAAGTCTGTGAAAATAAGGAATCAATTACAGAGCACACACCCATGTCTTTTGTGTTCCTGGAGAAGCACAGTCATTTGCCTCATTTTAACCGTGTCAGTGCGCTGTGATTAATTAGCAACAGTGCCGACACACGCATCCCAGAAGGCTCCCGAATGCCCTCTGGCTTGTTAGCACAACCTGCCAACTGCAGTTAATGTTTCCACCTGTTCATTTCGGGACAACAGTCCCCTCCTCTTTCATCTATGGGATGTTCACCGTGGCAAGCTGACTGCAACACACACAAATACACAGGGCAATAATTTCCCAGCCCCCTTGAATCATTGAAGAATCACCGGCTACTTGGCTCCCAACAATCTGACTGTTATTAGAGTACGAATACAAAGTCTGTGAGATGGAATTTTTTATTTTTTTTTTACATCAGTGTTACTAATGTATTCCAGAGACTTATCAAAATGAAATTAGTATGTATATTTGTTCCACCTGCTTACACTCAGTGTTCCTTGGTTGCTGCTTTTCCCCTTTTTATTTAGCAAAACTTTCCAACTTAAATCGGCTCTTAAAAGACTTTGTTTTATGTCACCATTAGATCGCTGCTGAAGCCACTGATGTTGCAGCCTGTTGGCTAAACTCATGAGTCAGTCATTTAAAATCATACAATCATACATAAAACATGCATAAGTAATAAGCTGGTGTATAAAAAGCTGGAAAACTATCACAAGACTTTCCCCAAGGAGATTAATAAAGTATCAGTTATTTATTATTATCATATTGGATCTAAATGTCTTGGTTTGATGTATCAGTGGGTAAAGTGGTCATCCGTCTACCACAGGGTTGGCAAATGCCAAATTAAATATGTTATTTGAAGTAACTGTTAATACAACAGTGACATATCAACTTTTTTAGAGGTGGACAGTTGCTTAGTTACTTATATAGCAATTTGCTAGTCATTGTGCTTGTTCCCACCTCATAAACTTATGTCCAATATTTGTTCTCTTTTTGCTCTGTTTCCACCAACTCCTGAGGGAAATTAGATACTATATCTTACTCTTTAGGCAATGCATGCTTCACTATGTTCATCAGCTGCTGTTGGTTTGCTTATAAGCAGGTTGTGTTCTTTTCCTGAATGTTTCTGTGTGTCTGTGTGAGACTGAACTCAAGGTAACGTTTAAGGCCACACAGTAAAACAATGAGTTCAAACTCTCATTAAAACCCATTGAAACTAAGGTGGTGGAAGTAGCCACCAGCAGTGTAGCTTGATGTGGTGTTAGCTGGTTGTGTCATGAGCGAACTACTTGAAACACCAGTTAGTGAGGACAATACAGATATGTGGTCAGGTCATGTTGATAAGTACAATGTCTGCTCCTTACTTAGGTCAGGTCAGGAGTCAAGAACCTTTGGTGCACTAGTGCACTAATTTTCTGATGTTACTGCTAAATACTATTAGTACTAGTGAAGCAAGATGAGTAGGGATAATGGTTGGGCTACTGAATGCCCCAGTGGCAACCGGATGACACTGTCACCCAAGCCAGTGGGACCAAACACAGAAGTGTTGCCTAAGCAGATAAATGTAGATGTGGGGGTGGGTGACGCTGCTGACTTTGCTTGGGTAAGGGCAGAAATTAAAAGCTTTGGGGCACATTAAAGGCACAGAGGTTAGGGCTAGAGCTTGGTATTGCCTGTCATGTGTGCTGTGATCCTGTACATATGAACATATTACATACATACATACATATTTACCTTGAAATATGAAATATGCAGCCTAAATAAAGCTGGGCTTGATTTGCCTTAAGGCTCTGCCTCAGCTGTGATAGCATTCTGACTTTGTGCAGGTTGGTTTCCATGTCAACTTTCTAGCTTTCTATGTGCATCAACAGGGACCAGTTGTAAACTGATTTGCTGTATTATGCATCTGATGGCCTCAACATTTGCCTATTTATGCTGGTTTTCTATAACATTTTAACAAGCACTGTGGTTTGACATTTACTGATCAAAACATAACATTAGTTATGACAGTCACCTCAGGCTTGAATCAATGTTCCAGTACAGTTTTATGCACGTCCAAGAAATACTTGTTGAACTGTGTTGAACCTGAAGGATCTGTGAACCTCCACTAGAGGAAAATAAAGAATTTCCTGCAGCGTCTTATCTGGGTTTACTGCACTATTTTGGGCATCCCTGCTGCTTCCTGTTTTCAGGAGTATTGTTACATAAATACACAAAAGATTTGCCTACACAGCAAAAGGTGCTGAAAGTTCAGGGAGACTGACCTGAAATTGACTGAGCACTTTATTGTTTTGATTCAGCCATTTACTGCCAACGTTTCCTTACCTCCTTACACATCTTTCTACCTTCACCATGATGAAAGAAGATTAATCCTTCAAATTGACAATGGGATTACAGTGCTAGAGAGCGCTGCCATCACCATTCTACTTCCTGCCCCCTCTGTGTCATCTGAACTGTTTCAAATACTTTCAAAGGCAGGACTCTGTTGTGGCAGGAGACCTCCTACTGGGCCTGTCCTCTGAACTGTACGCTGATGTCTAACTCAAGCAGACAGGTGAACTTGGGCAAATATTAAAGTCTGAACTATTGGAACTCATAAACAACATATTTAAGAGTTCTTTCTTCTTCCAGTAACTGATTGAGAGACTAAAAGGAGAGATGATGACTCATATCCGAATTATTCACTTTGCTTACACTAAACAGCCCGAACCAAAGAGGAAGCAGTGCAGACCTGTGGGTTACCACACCACCTGTTTATTACCATCAGAGTTATACTAGTTTAAAAACAAGTTTGGGCAAATTCTGTATTTTTTTCGTTTTTTCATAAAAAAAGAAAACTTACTAACAAGTACTATTTGTTTATCTGAAAGCCCTGTGATACAGAGCTCAATTGTTGCTCACGGTTTAAAACAATGAGATGCACTGGGCGATATGACATTAGGATGAAACTTTTCTGTAGTTTATTTTGATCGAATAGAAAACAGTCCCCAACTTTCTCTTGTCTGAGTAAAATTTCCGAAAAAATAATGTTCAGCTGTTCCAGGAATCTCTGATTTATTTTATATTTAAAGTCAGAACCAGTGGGTAGAAAGAATGGAGTCGGATCAAAACTTTTTTTACTCAGTTTTAAGCTATAGGATAAAATATTTTTTTGCTCACTAGGAGGTGTTGGAAACCAGTTGTTGACATTTGACATGTGAACTTTGGCTTCTTTTAGATTTTTCTGTATAAAGCAGTTACAGAAGAATATGAATGCAGTTGTAGTTGTTAGTTTCAATCTGATGAATATAAGCTATCAATTATTCTGTCTGCTGCAGTTGAAAACAAAGCTATGAGAGCAGTCAGTGTGAATCAAAATAGTGAAACTAATTGTCAAATTGTCATTTAAGACAGTAGTATAAAATTGAATTTTGGGTAATTCAAGACTTTCATGTTAAAGAGCTACAGATGCAGTTGCAAATATACAAGCTGTTGCTCAAAGCACAGATGACTACATCCTCTGAAATATATATTTTTTATGTCTCTCCCTCAAGATAACATGAATTTCAACCTAGAGCTTTACTTTAATTATTTTCGATGCCCTATTTAAAAAAAACTTGAATAGCCTGCTACACGTTAGAAATTAGCTGATGTAATGAAGAATAGGCTTTGGGACAAAAATAGTCCAGTGTTTCAGTTGGATTTCAGTAAATGCTTTTCTGATATGTAAATTAACACCCAAGTGTAAGTCACAAACACAGGCACAATAAGGCTGCTTTTTGGGCTTAGTTTGCTTTAAAATTGAATTGAGAACAACTAACATTTGTATTTATATCATAAACATTCAGAATGCACAATAAACATGGTCTTACACAAATGTAATCTCAAATCATGACGAGCCATCATTTGCCTTACTCTTAGCTCTGCGTCTGAAACAGATGTGCTTACTCAACCCTGGAACTGTAGATCCTGCAGGACCAGAACTCTGTGTCTTTTCATATTGGAAATGTGAAATTAAGACATTACACTAGGAATATACTATTGGGGCTGTTCTCATGCTGTGCAATTTTTCATTTATGCCTTGTACTGTGACAGGAATTTCATGACATCATATCATGGACACGATTTATGTATGAGACTCTCGGCTGTGTTTGCTACTGCTGAAGAGGTACATCGTCTCACACATCTCCTTATACAGTATATTAACCTTGAACTGGGATTGAGGGAAAATTGTTCACATACTGTAGCACATGTGTCATCCCTAACTATAAATCATTTTACTTTAATGCATATACTCAATGAACTTTACCCAATTCTTTTTCTTCTTCGTTTCATACTTTTCTGTGGACTGTACACTGGGTTGTGTTCTTACACGACATGCTTAATACCTGCTAGCACTACAGAGAAGGCCATCCTTACCATAATAACTCTGCAGTAAGGCAAGATTTGCGAAGTTGTGTGGCACAACATTTTTTGTTGTGTAAAATAATGCAAGTAAAACATTTTTAAAAGGTTATTTTTACACATATATAGATGATGGTCAACAAGCGCCATCAGTTTCTGGAAATTCCATCTATTGCTTATCTGCCACTTATCTGGGTTTGATTTGTAGTGACAGCAGGTTAGATAGCTTTGTTTGGAGCTTACAGGGGCCTTGTCATGGTACTACAGAACCTGAAGGTGTTTGATTTCACTGCTATAATGAGGTAAGGTGTACCAGCTGTGAGCTGACTTAAAGCTACTGTGTGTAGTGTATTCAATTAATTCTTTGTTATCTATGAAAAGAGACAAGTTGAAGCTTATGAACTACAATCTGTTTGCTAACCTAAATTCAGTTCAGAAGTTCAGCACAGCTGCGGTCACTTCGCTAAGGAATGCTACATGCTACACTTACAACAAAGAGAGTGGAAATATCTGATATCCAGGAGATTTTAGATAATATGCGAAAGTCCCTATTAAAATCTAGAAACTGTCTCACTTACTTTTAACCAGACTAGTTGCTAAATATGTAACAGTCAACATGTCAGATTTAGCAAATTAAAAAGATGTGTTTTTTTTTTTTTTCCACCAACCAAATGTTTTTGAAAATAATCTAAAAAACAGTTCAGCCTAGTAGAGCAATTTTATTTTTTTGAGTGTGTGTGTGTGGATCCTGTAAAGATGCCACCAACATGCTTTATTATTTATTCTTGATCCCACAGCACAAAGTCGTGAAAGACAAACATTGTTTCTTTCCACCAAGAAAACCATCAAAAGTGAAGTCCCGGTGGCCCCGCGGTTTAAAACACATGCCATGCAGCCATAACTATCTGAGTTCTGTTGTTGCATGTTAAGCCTGTTCTCTTTTCATATTCCCTGTTGCTCTCTATTGTCGTTTATGCAATTCAGTCAATACAAAGTAAAACATAAGAAAATAAATCACCAATACTGAGCTGAATTAAAGTTTGGATCCAGAAAATGATCATTTTTTGCTGATTGTTAAAAATGGATTCATGCATATTTGTTAGTTCTTTCAGCCATTCTCAGCCAAATTTATATTTAACCACGATAGTCCCGATTTGTAGATCAGCAACATGACCTAACCATTCTATTTTGAATCTAGGTCTGTCAGGGCCACTTCCACTGTGAAATCAGAGTGGCATGTCTATGACATACATGTCAGTGAGCTATGTGTCGAGAGCTGGGTGTCATTTATCAGTCTAGGCTCAGGGCCGCTGGGAAAACGAAACTCAACCGGACACCAGAGCTTAATCTGCACAGGTGTCTTTTTGTAACGCACCAGCTGCTTCTGACATTGAACCAGTCAACCTGTCATTTACGTTATGTGGGTGTTATCTGGAGAGTCAATTCATTGATTCTGTGTTATATCGCAGTTTATCTAAACATGATGTCCAGTTTCATGTTTGACTGGACACATTAGATTAAAAACCTTAACTTATTACAAATATATTTAACATTTTTCTAGGGAGAATTATTTTATCCAGAATTCAAATGAAAAATGAAAATGGCAAATTAATTATATTTAATAGTTATTAATGTTTGCCTGTTATTTATTGATGTACTGGTCATTAAGCAAATAATTCAGTCTCTAACTCTCTAACCACAAAATAATCCTGCAATCAACAAGCTTAGCACTTTTTCTTAAACAATTCCTAAAATGACTGAACAAATCAAAAATTAGCAAACACATTTAATACATGTTAATCAACTACTACAACTCTACTCAACATACTCAGTACATTTTGCTATCCCTAAAATTAAGGCTGGATGATTGACTGTTTGAGTTCAATGAAAACTTTTTTTAAACTTTTTTAAAATTTTTAACCAAAAGGCTGTGATTTCAAGCTAAAGTTAAACCAAACTTTGTTTTCTTTTCTTTAATGATACGAACACTGAACAATCAGATGTGTCCTCAAAGGACTCATATGAAACCAGCAGAGGAAGTGAATGAGAGTAGCTGAAGAAAGTTCAAGCACAAACAAGCTTGGATTCAGCGTAAGCCGTACCGAACGTCTGAAATCGATGACCAAATGTGGGGTCGTGTTTTGGTCTGAATATTGATAATTAAATGATTAACGTAGCATCTTGAACCGCAGCCTCCAGTGAAATCAGTTGATAGGCATTGCTTGTCATGAGGAGAATTGTGTTCATTGTGTGCAGGATGGAAAGGGAGTGGTGGATGGATTTGGAGAGAATTAACATGAGCAAGATTAAAAACAGAATGGTTGGATGAACGTTTATCTTAGTAATGTTTTCCACTGTGCGCATGGCCCACATAATAGCAATTTAAATGACAGTATCTTTTTTTAAATGATGGTTATAGTTTGTTTGCAGTGAATAATACAAAAGAAATAGATATAGATAGAAAAGGAAGATAAAAATATGCATAATACACTTCTGTTTTGCAACTCAATTGTTTTCCATATCAGTTTTTGTCATGTTCTAATGCAACACTTTAATTGAATGCAAATTATTATATAGATATATTTCAGTCACACACTGAACAGAAAGTCACAGACAGTATCGGCTCTGTAGTGACCATTTTATGGTCAATGTACAGTATATGTTGAAACATCTGACATGTGGCATACAAAAGCAAACTTGTGCCTTTCAGCCTTGACATCATTTTTCAGTTCAAAGCAGAGATTAATAACTGGAGGAATAACAAGGCCCTCTGTGAAACTCCATCAACTCACGCTCGACTGACCCAGCACATGTAGTTTGGATCGTCTGAAAAACTCCCAGAAGTGCAGCTGTTCCACCGGGTCCCACTGCTGTGCAGCACAGTAGCCTTCTGTGGAGACTCGGCCCGTTCTGTGTACGAAAAGTCATGTGCTGTTAACATTTCAACAGGTTTGTTTTATTATTGCTTTGGGGTTGGAGTTTGGGTGAGGGGAGAAAATCCCATATGTATGTGATATGTCTTTGGAACTCTTGTTTTTCACATTAAATCACATGTTGTTTGCTTGTGGTTCTATTGAATATTGGTGAGTCAGGAGCCACATCCGAAGATGGTATTATGGTTAATGATGGGAGATGCTCAGAACCACATAGTCTTCTGCACTTTTCAATTACTCACATTATTTACGTCTGTGTCGAACAAGAATACAATTTAAAATGTTATTTTAAATAAAGAATTTTTTTTAGTTTGAAGTTAACCTATAGGATTCATATATAATATAATATTGCAGGCAGGAGTTTTTTGAGTAAATTTTGCTTTTCTTTGATATTGGTGTTCAGTAGTAACTCGATCAGGAAATCCATTTGTCTTAAGAATCATTTTTACTTTCAACTTAACTGTTAACTATTTGACGTACCAGACCAGAGCTGTTCTGAATGGTTCTCCAGTTCAATGGTAGTATATTACATCCTACAGGACAGTGAATAAACCTAGAAGCAGGGCTATAGGTTATGACTGCACAGTGCAACCTGTGGAAAATGCACTGATGTGATGCAATGTAAAAATATTAGACATGGTTTTATGGAAATGGACTTTTTTCCATTGAGGGAAAGCCTTCTACGTCTTTGAAACCGAATAAGCAGTAATTTCACTGGGACAACAGAAAGAGCTATTAACCAAATCAGCATGAGGCACCTGAAAGGGTTAACGACTTAAGTGGAATGAGAAGCAGAAATGACTGTCTCAAGATGAGTCACTTGGAGAAGGGAAAAGCACTTGTCCGTCAGTAAAATACATGATGGTTGTTTCTCGAGTGCAGCCACATCCACCTGTTGACCCATGCTTCACTCTTTCCTTTATCCTACATCAAGGGAGCCTAGATGCACCAGGTCTGTCCATCGCACGTGATGCGTCTTTATTGCCTTCTCTACTGCAGCCAAACAATATGTTTTTGACACAATTTTGAGACTAAGCTGGTGTGCCAAGGATTTCACATTTCATTGTAAGGGCCTCGTGATCGGGGTTTATTCCCAGTCTGCAATATTGGGAGACTAGACCACAGGAAATCCCTAGTGAGCATGAGCACACAACTTCTATTCACTAGAGGCTTTATTATAAGAGGGTGCCACACACATGTAGAGCTGTGTGTGTGTCCTCATGGCATGCATGCAGGCATGTGTTTGTGAATAATGGGATCATGAATCATTTGGATTTTAATATAGCTAAGTCTACATAACTACCTGATCAATCCACTGATTCAGAGCAGGCTTTGGCGACCTACAGCACTGGGCTCACGCATGGCAGCAGATACAACTTCCCCTGTGTTGCTCTAACACCCCTAAGAGTGTGAGGTGCAGGAGTGTGTTGAATGGCTGTAAAAACAGTCAAACCGACAGCTTAAGATGCTTTTCTCATTCTAAAACCAAAGGAAAGAAAAAACACAAGGCAGGAAAAAGACGAAGACAGTTGGAAACAATAGTTTGGCTCCAAGCCCATCTGCTGTTGCCTAAACGCTGATTTAAAGTGCAGACATATTTTCCATTTATTTCTCGAACTCCACTTCCTCTGTGTCTGTGACCTCCTCTCACCTCCAGTTTGTATTTGCTTTATTAGCAGTGGGACAGGCCACCCATTGCTGGTGGCGGAAGCCTATTCGAACCAATAAAGGCAGAAAGCCAGTGTCCTCATCACAATGCCAGCTGCTTCCAACTTAATTTGTCAAATGGTTTCTTTCAGCAAATTTAATTTGAGAAATACAGGATGCAGTCCAGTGATTGCTGGAGTGTGTTGCTCCTAGTGCAGCAAGTAGTAAAGAAAATAAGTTGTGTCCAAGAAATTGGAGGAGCTGTATAAACAGGAAATGGAATAATTTAGTCTATTACTTTTTACCCCTTGCTTGCGTAGGATTGTAACACATGTATCCTAACATTATGACACTGACCTGAACTTTAGACTAGAGATAATGTGCTGCATTTATTCTATTGTATATTGTAGTCTTACTTTCTTAATGTAAATACCCTCTTACAACAATTAATATCAGATTTCCGGGATATTGTCTCAAATTTGCAGGTGTGTCTTCACTGTTCCTTTTTCCCAAACCATGACACAAAACTGTGGATAGCTTGTGTTGCCCTTTGAAGCGTGGTTTCTGAACAACAGTGTCAAGAGGCTTAGCTGTTATGCCTTAACTCCAGCCATGAACCCCAAAGTATCTGGGCAAAGGGTCTGAGCTCTTGTACTCAGTCTGTGATCGTGGTGGTTTCATACAATAGTTAGTGGTATTTTCACAGGCTGCACAGTGCTGCTGCAAACTCATTGATTTACCACCTTTTTAAGATTCCACTGCTGGATGTGACCATACAGAGGCGCAGATCTTGGCCAAATTTTTCTTTTTCTCCATGTTACCATTACAGGTTCAGGGGAAAGATGGAATCTAGTGAAGACATAAGAACTTAATCCATTTTCCAAAGCTGAAAGATCTGGACTGCTGTTTTTGGCAAAAACGGACAACAGCTTTCAAGAATTGACTGCAGTTTCTTTATAGTGTCTCTATTGTAGATTTAGTATTAATATATAGTAGGTGTGATGGCTTTGAAGTTGTGTGCTGCTTTAAGGTATGTTCCAAAAATGATCATATATGCTTGGATTGTAATTATATATTATGAGCAGTTAAGTGCAAGGAACATTAAATCAAACTGAGCAGATATATTTATTTATGTTCACAGTGCTTTGATTATATTTAAGGTATCTGTGTTGTAAGTTTTAAGACAAAAAACAAGTTAGATGTTTTTTTTCCCCCTTTGACTCCTTTGGCCAGTATTAAACAATAAGATAACCTTTGATCTCATATAGGGAAATATAAGTGTCACTGAAGCAGAAATAGATAAAATAGTATAAATAAATTGCTTTACAAATCTAGTACTATATGCAGTGCTATGGAAAACTATTTGCCCCTTCCTGTTTTTTGTATTTTTATATTTTTGCATATTCTTATCACTTATATCATTCAGATCACTAAACAGATTTTAATATTACACAAAGACAAACAAAGTAAGTACAAAAAAAGTTTTTATTAAGAGGAAAAAAAGCTGTACAAACCTAGTGAGAGCTGTACTTGCTGGTGTGTTTCAGATCATTGTCCTGCTCCATAATCCAAGTAAGCTGGAGCTTGAGGTCACGGACTGATGACCGGATATTCTCCTTCAGGATTTTCTGGTAAAGTGCGGAATTTATGGTTCCAACAATTATGGCAAATCATCCAGGTCCAACCCCAGACCATCACACTACCACCACGTTTGTTGGTATGATGTTCTTTTTGTGCAATGCTGTGTTTTACACCAGATGTAATGTAACACACATCTTCCAAAAGGTATTGGCTTTGTCTTATCAGGCCAGAGAATATCTGCCCAAAAGTGTTGATACAGTGGGACAATCAAGGTGATGTTTTGGCAACTGTGAGATGAGCCTCTGTTATTTTTGGCCAGAAGTGGCTTTCGCCTTGTAACTCTACTATGGATTTTATTATTTTCTTTCTTATTGTTGAATTGTAAACACTGACCTCAACTGAGGAAAGTGAGGCCTGAAAGTCTTTAGATGTTGATCTGGGTTCTTTTGTGGCGTCTTTGTTGGGCTCTTAAGTAATTTTGGTAGGCTGGCCACTCCTGCAAAGGTCCAACACCAAGGTTTCTCCATTTGTGGATAATGACACTCACCATGGTTTGCTCGAGTCCCAAAGCCTTAGAAATGGCTTTGTAACCCTTTCCAGACTAACACATGACAATTTGTTTCTCATCTGTTGTAGAATTCTTTTAGATTGCGGCATGACGTGTTCGTTTTTAAGATCTTTTACCTTCACCTTGCCAGACAGCTGTTATTTAATTTCTTGATTCAGCAGGTCTGGCTGTAATCAAGCCTGGGCGTGGCAAGTGAAATTGGAGTCAGCTTACCGAAAAATGGTTAATCACAGCTCATTCATTATTTTGCAAGGGGGGGAATTACTTTATCACACAGGGTTAGGCAGGTTTGGACAGCTTAATTTAAAAACTGCATTTTGTATTTTAAAAAAACAAAACAAAAAGCAAATATAAAAAGTATATAATGTAAGAAACACCAGTTACAAATAAAAACATGGAAGTTGCTATGAACAAAATAATAGAGCAATAACCTTACGTATAAACACACATTTCTTTGCATACTTTGTATATCTATATTATGTGTTTTCTCTGTCAGTATGTGTCTCATATAATTTTGACCAAAGTTGATTCCACTGTTTTCCCCAAACATAAAGTGTGTCCCGTCCTCCACTCATTTACTGTTGCTCACATCCTTCAGGCAAATGGCTATAATTCTTTGAAACCACTTCAACTGTCTAAGTTTCAGGCCTCTCTCTGCAGAGCTGCTTGGTAAAGCATGTGTTTTGAATCTTCTGTATGACTTCTCCCTCTCTTTCCTTCCTCTGGAAAATGTCTAATCTCGAGCCGAATAAATACGTGTGCCACAGCTACTTTTATACTGGTTTCATTACACTAAATGCAGTCGTGTGCATGGACTCCCTGACAAAGCCTGGAGTAGACAGTGTGTACGAGTTTCTGAGATTGCTGTTGTCTCAAGTAACCATACCTCGTGCCAATTATGCAAAACAAACTGTAAACACAGCCAGTAGGATGATAATAAGAAAAATATGCCCCAGCTCTCTTTGGTATAACAAACATCTATCATCCCTAGAATAAGATCCTCTTTGCAGAACTGTGTAGAACAGGACAAACATAAACATCCTAGAAGTCCTACCTGTTATATTTATACAAATGAGCAAGCAATGAAGAAGACATTCCAATTTAACAATTTAATAAAACTATTCAAATGAGCGTGTTTCAAAAGCTTTGCAGGTGGTGCCATAAAGGCCTACTCACATCCTATCATTTGTCTTCGTAATTAATTGTTCAAGCATAAGTTGAAAAACAACCATTTGTATCACGGGTATTAGTCATCATTGAGAGGCTTAACTTTCACACAAGGACAAAATTATACCCCTCTTTTCATGTGAACTTCATTCAAACAAAGCACTAAATCATTTAACACTTTCACAGATGTTCCTCCAAGAAATGAAAGAAACATTAAGTGATAAAAAATGGTAGGTCAAGAACTACAGTATTAGGATACAGGATGGGGGAAAAAAAAGATGACAAACATGTGCTATTCATGACCAACGTTGTTGCTATTCAAGCCTTACACAGGAATCAAAGACACGTGCATGGCAGAGGGTTAGCAGCACTTCAAGTTCAGCCAAACGTTGTCTGGCACTTTGTACCAGGCATGCACAACAACCACGGTCTGCTGAAGAGTAGTCACTCAACACGGGAACAGCTGCTCGCTGATTCAATTCTAAACAGACAAGAGCGTTTGGTAAACTACCGTTATGCCAGAATCAGGTTTCTCAAGCCTTCCCCTGTTCCAGCCGTCATTGCTTGTAACGAACCACATTACCAGTGAAGCCAATCATTGTATGAAGTCACTATGTAAGTGAAAAAGGTAATCACACTGGGCTCCTCTTTGTGAAGATGGTAGCATCTTTAATCATACGTTTTTAAAATTGTCAAGTCCAGTCCAACAAGTCAATTTGTTGCTTAACAAAAATGAACTGCAAATGTTGTGTAACCACTTTAAGTGACTACTATCAAATCCTTTGTGACGGTTGAACAAAATGTTGTATCAGAAAAAGTTAAATTTTACTCTTCAGATTACTATTAATCAAGAAAAAACATTAACTCTCACAGGCAGTCCTTGGACATCAATAGAAGTGGAAACAGTGTTACTGTGAGGGTTGTAGTTGGACCCAGAGAGCAGTCAGGGAGTTAAAGGATTTTTGGTGATTTATTGTAACGGCACAG
>JAUYWH010000002.1:20271536-20302451 GCA_034779795.1 Ctenopoma multispine
AAGCTACGGAAACAAGGGTGGGGAGGAACAGGAAGTGGCTGAACAAATCAAAAATAAAACAGGAAGTCCAGGTGATACTGTGTCAAAAGCAGGAGGTCCAGGTGAAATCGTGACAGTTACATGTGTTAAAAATAAATGTGTTTCATAAAAAATAAATAAAAACCCAAGAAATCAGCAGGGTTTTCAAGACTAGATCTAAAACTGTAAGTAGGTAGTTCTACATTAACATCTAAAAATTACATTGTGGCAGTAACATCAGGTTGTAGGCATTGATCACTGCTGGCACCAGTTATGTTAAGACAATATATGCACTCATTGCACTGTATCTCACTTTGCACAAACACTGGCACTAAATGGCCGGTTGAACACGTGTATTTTTGTAGCTGTGTCAACATTAACATTTATATTAATACGTTTTTAAATGGAAATGTTCCCACTGGGTGCCTCGGAGAGTACTACAGAATCACTTCTGAAATTCCCCTGCTGAAACCTACTTGACATTATCTAGATTTATTATTAACATCTGGTATTTTTATCCCCATCATAATACCTTCATGTCAAAGATATGAGCATTGTGTTTCTTTGTGATGGTTTGCCATGAATTTTTTTAATAACAGTGGACACAAAAAGCTCCTTTATGATCCTCCTCCAAATGTATATACAAAAGACACTTGTAAAGTGTCCAACCACTGCCCCACCTGTTTCTCAAAAAGATGGACTGGCTATCACATACTTATCTTGACAGTTCTACCCAATACATTTTAGTTTTAATGTCTTGTAGAAGATGGCACATGGCTAAAAACAGGATAAAGTTGGTTCCAAACAGATGGGGAAAGTGCAAGGTTTGGACAAAACTGATGCCAGCTGCAATAATCTGATTCTGGATCAAAACCTGCCCACCAAAGCAAAAACGGGTAGATTTATCAAAGCAGCCTGCTGCATCTTTGTAACAACAAATATCACCAGGATCTTGATGTGAACTTCTGCAATTAAGGTCCAATCTGTTTCATATCAGTGTTTAATTGAACTTGATGGCTTTTCTTGGCATGGTGGTGAAAGCAGAGTTCTCGAGTGACATTTAAGCTCTACTGCGGCTTGCTTTTGCAGTAGCAGTGACAGATGGAAACATGCAAAAGAGAGTGACTGTTCCCACTACACTAGATAAGGTTTGTGTTCTTCAGAATATGCCGGTGCAAGTGTGTGGCCCACTTTGCAGAAAGTGTTGATACATGTAGGCAAAGATAGCGTGACAGTTTGTTGTGGCACAGTGTGTTTTATATTTCATGTTATTTTGCAGTTGGACCACAATAACTACCCAAAATGGGATAATGGTGCATATTTCACTTTTAGTATTTTTAGATTAGAAGTGCTGTAGAATTTCCAAGTTGCTTATTGCATAATTAAACAAAAACACTATACTAAACAATTACACTTTATGATGTTTCCACAAAAGAAAAAAGCCTGAAATCTGCTGATTCAGAAACACAAAGCTGAGTTGGACACAATCACATGGTTAAACACTACTATGCAACACTACTGTAGTATAAGAAGTAGTATATATACTTACTATGTAAGTGGCCGGCAGCATTCAAATCCTAATTTGAAGACCTTGGTTAAGGATTACTCCAATTGCTCCAGTGAAGCTGTTACTGGCCAACAGCAGAAGAATGTGGTTGCACTGGCTGACTACCAGCTGTGAATGTCTATCAGCACAGCAAAGTAGAATTTAAAACTGCATACGTACTCAGTAAATCCATTTTTGGATGAATGAAATATGGCGAGAGGGAAAGAGAAATGGCATGGTACACGGTCATAAATCAAGACCTTCATACAAACTTAAGGTGAGGCTTTAATATGACATGCTAGAGCGTTTCTCGGCCTGTGGAGAGCTACCAAACTGAACAAACTAACATTTGAATGCAGAGGCATATTCCAATCAAAACTAAGAGTGTGGTGTTTAGCGCAAAGTATGCATGGCATACCCAGTAATCCTCCCTGTAATTAGTTAAACCCAAACACTACATGACTCCTTGTTAGAGAGTGAGATTTTAATCCTGTCTCTCATGCAGTTTTTCAGTATGGTATGATTGATGGAAGTGGTTTGCACTGCAGTAGATAAAACACTATATGGTAACATTGGATTTATATGTACAATTCTCCAGAAAAACTGTGAATGGCTTATTCTGATATCCCATCTCTTGTTCTTGGTCTGTTTAAAACTACTGTGCAGTAGACAGCACAGCACAGCACAGCACACTGTCAGTTCTCTTCATGTCTGTGAAGAAACAGCACTGGCCACTGGACAAGTTCCTCTTCAAATGTCCAAACATCCAAATCAACCTGTCCCAGGTGCTTCGTTTTCCTCCTTCCTTTGAGTGACCCACATCCTCTCACCCCAGTGATCTCTCTTTCAGCTCTGAAACAAACGTCTCTACCAGACACTGTGATATACTCTGGTTGTTTGTGCAGATCTCATCCTTGACGAGGGAAGGGAGCAGAGACGAAGAAAACTTATCACATGTGCAAAATGAGTCTGAATTCTAATCCAGTTTTATTAAATGCGCCCTCAAAGTGTGATCCAGCACGAAAAAAATCTTGCAGCTACCACATGCGGTGGCTTAAGTCCAACGCAAACACTCCCACCGGTGTGTACACCAAGACAGATGACTACAGGACTTGAGGCCTGGCTAGCACAACGTAGCCCTATTCAGTATTTATTTTCACAGTTCAAAGCACTGGCAGCAGCCCACTTAGTGTCTGCAGTCCAGTCCAATGCACCCCTGATTGCCACAGTGAGTCTTCGCAGCCCACAAAGTTGTATACTTTAACTTGTGCCAGCTACTAACTCCACATCTGCAGTACCCTAAGACATAGCAAGGCAGCATCCAGGAGAGAAGGGGGGTTTGAGGGTAGGCTTAAGGGTAGGGGGTAAAGGGATTCCTCTAAAACCGCACTTTGCTGTGGGCTGAACGGCTGCTTTGTGCAGCTTGGCGTGATCACACAACCCACATTAAAGGAAAAGGTCTGTTATTCACCAGAGCAATGATAAGTAATGCCTCACAGGCCACCGATCCGAGCTCTGAACTTTGTGCCCTCGGCTGTGAAGTTTATCATTGCACTAACTGGATACCTTTATATCCGCCCACGTGGGGCTTTGACTCTACTAAAACGTGTGATATACAAGCTACTGTATAGAATCTGGGAGGATGCAGGATTATATAGGGAGGCAGATGTGAGTTGAGAGGTGTCTCATGTTTCTCTGGATATGATATGATCAGAAATCAAGGTCATTTAATTTCAGTGTGGTCAAGTTTTATTCACTCTACCATGAGTTTAACTTTCAATCAAGCATTAATTTTTTGGTCACCTTATGTAAATTGTGCGTATTTTATTTTTAAGAAGACCACTGTTCAGTTGTGAGAAAGGAAATTAAAATACGAAGTATGTACCAACAGTTTAATTACTGGCTTCAATATTTAATAAAGGACCACTTTGGGAAAACGTCAAGTTTTATTTAAAGTTCAAGTCCAGCGGACTTTCCTGCTTGCATGAATGCAATAAACAAACTAAAAACACACTTGAAACACTCTAGTGAGTGCCAAAAATATCTTATGCTTGGATGGCAATTACTTGAGTTGTATCCAACATATTAATGTAGATTTTTTTTTCCAGCAAAATGAACTCCAATTATTGTTTCAGCTTCCAACTGATTATAGGCATTTTGTATTTTTTTGACCAAACTGTGTTGACTTGACCCCAGAGATCCCTTTAGCAGTATGTAATGGGAGGGAGACTAAAACGAAGCTAGCCAATACACACTTGCGCTTAGTTTTTATTGCCTGGCTGTTGCTTATGAAGTCTCTTCACTCCAAGTTTTTCTCTTTCAGTCTGGACTCTGTCAGATGCAGTTGTTAGCTATATGCATGTGAACTGAACGTTATTATTCACAACAAGCTCATCAATGTGGCTGAATTGGATCACCCTTCTGTGCTTATTAGTCCAGGCAAGTACCACGAGAAAGTAGGGACCAGTAAAGTTTCTCACTCACAGCATTTTGGTTTTTAGGATGTGTCCAGAACAAGTACAGCAAAATATCTGTAAATTGTTTGATCATTACTTCTGTGCCATATGGACATAGGCAGAGTTATCTGTGCTGTCATAATACATTAAGATCTAACATTAGTTAAGTTTTGATACTTCATAAGAACATTTGACACAAGGGCACAAAACACACTTAAACCTTATGCGCTTTAGGATGGTGGTCATTGTCTGTGCAAACTGAAATCTCTTTTCTAAAATAATTTATTCCTTATATCCAAATTGTGGTCATGTGCATTCTGTATGTTTAAAAATTCCCTTCAAATGTGTCTAGGGAAGGGAAGTATGGTGGTGGCAGCATCATGTAGGAGTTCTTTTCAATAGTGGTGACAGGGAGACTGGTCAGAGCTGAGGGAGCATGAATTCAGCCAAATGAAGAGTAGTCCTGGAAGAAAACCTGCTGCAGTATGCACACGACCTGCAGCTAGAATTAAGAGCTGCACAATTAATCGAAATGGTAGCTAAAGCAGGACATAGCAACCTGTACTCTGCAGATTAATGATGCAGACGTCCTAAGACCTGCATTATTAACAGCAGAAAAAATCCTCACATCCCTCTCTCCATCCTTCTATCCTTATAACAATTAATTAGTGATGAATCCACCTGATCACGAAACAAACATCAGTCACAGCCTCAAATCGTGCAGCCCTAGCTAGAGTGATGGCTAATCATTCACAATGACCTAAAGCATGCAAGACATCACAGGAGTAGCTTCCAGACAACTTTTTCACAGTCCTTGTGTGGACCAGCAAAAGCCCAGATATCATGCCCACATCTGTGTAGAGCCCTGAAGTTGGCAGTTCGTTCTTCCCATCCAATCTGATGGTACTTGAGTCGGGAAGAACGGCATAAACTGTCTAAATCTAGGTGTAAGAAGTAGAGTCCCTTACCCAAGAAGTATATGTATATTTATATACATAATGGACTAAATGTCTATTACGTTTTAAATGCCCAGAATTTTCAAATATAAATATCACACATTTATGCAAAGGCCACTGAGCTACTTTTCCCATTAACTGCTGTTTTTTTTAATTTTTTTTATTACCTCTTCAATTAATAAAGTTGTTTCCAGCATGACATTTTCTCACTTATGTTGTTGTTCCCAAGTTACCCTTAAAGGCCGTTCAGTCCCAACTTTAGGCCCATTTACTAACTTTTTCCGGCTCTTTCAACCATAACACTGTCTTTATCAGTGGGTGGATTGTAGTTTAGCTTAGCAGCTGTCATGATTACATCCATAACGCTTTTAGGTGGGATTGTTTTGGCAGACGACTATTTTCCAGGGTCAAGAACAAGATTTTATGGGAAGTCCAGGTGGTCTGGTTTTTGTCCAACTAGGGACATTTGTTGCATGTCATTCCCAGTGTCTTTCTCCCTTTATTTCCCATCATTACTCTAATATCAGAGCTCAAGTAACAGGATAAACGCCACAGATATATTCAGTAGGACTGAATTTAAATGCTTAAGACATGCGGAGGAAAAAAAACCCAAAAATTACAGTATTTGGCATTTTTGTTATAGGCAGTCCTTGCTCTCAGTAATCATCTTCTTGAATATATTGTGACTGAATCCTTTGGCTATTCTAAACCTCAAAGACAATTTCCTAATTACAGACTCGTTACTAGAGAATTGTTCTTTGAACAAATCAAATGAACTAAACATTCATGAGAAAACAGAGGAAGAGCCCCATTTCCACAAGATGAATCGGCAGGGGACAAGATGATTAAGGACCCCATGTCCGCCCTCTTCTGCCTGTTTGTTTGAGAGAAGCACAATTCCAAGACAGAAATCTTCAGGATTAGATGGTAATAAATTGGTGGTGAAATAATCCTGTTGGGCAATCCTGTTTCAAGGGACGGGAAGTTGAGTTTCCCAGCACTCAGTGTCAAACAAAAACACAATGGTTTAGACATGATGAGTGAGCTTCATTGAGCCTCTTCATAACAAAATGCAGGCTCTCTGGTTGGTGTAGTCACTGCTCTTTGTTTGGTGCACATGCTTAAAAAGATTGTGCTGCAGAGTGAGTGAGTCATTTTTTTTATCATGACAGCAACAGAAACCAGATCACAGATACCACAGTTGCAACAGTCTGACTTGCAAATGGTTTTTAATTAAACACATACAGAAACCTCTTATTACATCAATGTTTATTCATTATTTTATAGATGTATTTTGACCCAAATGCTGAGATCAACATAACAATGGTAAGAGCTAACATTTATTATAATGTTTGGTGGGTCATGTTCACTTTTTCGTTTCATCATTTTAACACGTCAACATTGACTTATTAACACTGAGCACAAAGTACAACTGAGGATGATGTCATTAGTGTTGCTGTCATTTAGTCACAAACTAAAGCACAGGGCAAATTCATTTAACTGTCAATGAGACTATTTAAATTATCCTAAATCTTTAACCAATGCATCAAGTAGAAGTTGTGATATTTAGCCATATAATAGATACTGATTAAAATATTACCTGTAGTGGCAGAAATCCCCCCAAATAATGGGGATACATGCTCTGAAATCACCATATATACCAGATTTATTTGCAGGGAATCTGTGTGATTCATTCTCCTCACTATGAATGAACGGGAACAGCTGTAGAGAACCAGCAAGAGACTTTAACACAACCTTTTTTACAGTAACTACAACTTCAGATTTGTTTGGAAGCTCGGATATCATACTTAGCCCTGTGTTTAAAACATATCACTTCTGTAATGTTGGATGCTTAAGCTGCAGTACCCAGTGTTTTACACATAATGATGGTGAAACCATATAATCCAAGATCACAATCTATCAGCCTAGTCTGCCTAAGGCGAACAACAGGAAGTGGTTTGATCCAAAGAGGAGATTCAAGAAACAGCTATGTCAGACTAACCTACTGTATAAAAGCCATGTTATTGGGTCGAACTGAGTGACAGTTGTGCAGAATGCATGTAATTTTCCATGAAGCCACAAGCCCACCCACAGTAGAATATATGGCATCCAGATCAAGAGCTTGTCCTGGTGTGTCCTCAACAAAGCTGGTCTTTGACAGCGCTGTCCATGTTTAACGTTTCAGTTACATATATCAGAAAGCATGTGTTATGGTACTCCATGCTGTTTGTTCTGCACAAATTCAAGTGCATTGTTGTAGTACATCTCACTTACAGTAATAACCAACCATCAAAAATTGTGGGCGTAATGCACACCATGAACACATGTTATGCTTGTGGAATTGGACTGCTGGAATCTATAACCGCCATTTTCACTTTTATCTGACATTTTATGGACAAAACAATCTGGGAAATAACTGTCAGATTATTTACAGCCTGACTTCCATTGTTGCATGAAACTAACAGATAGTCAGTCCATCTTCAAGGAAATCATAATGCAGCCAGGTACGAAGCACCAAGATATAAATGGTGATATTGTGACTATTTTATTTTTTTATTTGTTTTTACCACAAAATTCAGTGTTTTCCAGGAGCGTTTTATTTCACATTGATGTTCATATCTGACCACTACTGCTGCTACCCCTATAATCATGCCTATTAGCTTTGGCTCTTGGTGTACAACATGCAAAATATATTGTAAATTACATTTTTCAAAATTTGAACACAGTGTTGTTTACAGCTTGTGTAGAGTTCAGGGTGGCACAAGCATCCATAGACATAATAGAAATACATGTCATCAGAAATTATAGCACCTTGCTCATACGGTCACGGTTATAAAGCTGACTCCCAAATGTGGCTTTTCCCCCACAGTGTTCACAGAGCTTCTTGAGGTGTAGACCCCTTCTCATTCCCCTTAAAGTATAATAGTAAAAATTTGGCAGGAGAAATACCAAAGTCTGCTTGGGAATTGGAACCGTACAAAGTACAGCTTTCATGGGGACTGTTATGATGTGCAAGCTGTTGAATTTATCTACATGTATCCTCAAAGTTTGCTGCCATAAATACTGGGATGAGGTGGAGCTGCCCCTTGCACCGCAATTCATCATTCCCACCATCAGCTCTGTATTTATGACACCACACTGGAAGGGTGGCGCACATCCAGAGGATGATCTAATGACTCTAAATCCACAGCAATTGTTTCAGTTAAGTGGCTGATGACAAAACTGGCAATTCTCTATGCGATCATCTAATTATGGAAATACATACTCCATCATTCAGTAAGTCTTGCAGGGGAAACAATAGAGAAATAGAGAAGTTTTGATCCAAAGTGAGATGTACTGAAAGATAAGCGTTTACTTTTCTTGTACAGAAGAGATTAGAAATAGGTAGTTCGCGTTTGTAAGTTATAGTGCTTTGGCATATCCTGTAACATTATGGTTTTATGGCAGTGATTATAACTGCCACATACATATGATTATGTATTTTCTATTATTTGTATTATGTATGACATATTATTATTCCATATGTCCTGCAGTCGATCATGCGTAAACTCCTCTACGACAGCATTAGTGCCGTCTTGACTACAGCAAAACACAGCAGGGTCGCTGTAGGAGAAGGGGAAAAAAATAGGGGAAGTCAGACATTATAGTTTTGTATCAAAACTTTTCCTGTACAGCTTTGTACAGCATGTGTTCTGAGTTCTACTTGTTTTGATGTTGTTTTTGGTCTTTATAAACAGGTTGGTTACCTAATAATTGGCGCATGTTGGAACGAGGCGGAGAAGGAAGTGGTTGATTTGGCTTTCCCTCTGACCAATTAGAAAATAAACAACAAGCCGCTTTACACTAGCGAAACACAGTTTCAAATCTAAAGCCAATCTAGAGGAGCCCAGGCACTGGCCACTGTAACATCTTCTACTGGAAGTCTAAATCGGTCCTAACTAAAAGATGCTGACGCCTCATATTAACATTAGATCTGCTGAAGGCCAACAAACCTCCATTAAAAGTGCATAAGTAAGTGATGACTTAATAGCCAAACTCCAAAAAAACAACAAAAAGACCAGACCAATAAATGCACTTTCATTGTTGTTTCAGAATAAAACCACGGACATTCATTTTGTGTCCAGTTTCATGATTCAACACCAATTCTCAGTGTTTCAGACTTGCATTTCAGTGTCGCATTGCATGAACACTAAGTGAGGTTTTCATATGTGCTCCTTTCTGATGAGCCTGAGTTGAAATCCTTTTCCTTGTGAAGAAATGAAGCTGGTGTCTCCACCGCAAACACGGCTTGAACGTTGTTAAATGTTAGGCAGTATATGAGCTGCCACACCAGAGAGCAGTCGCACCCACGCTCGCTTCCTCATCATCATAGCATGGCTGTTACACTTCCTCTCCCAGTGCTTTGTGGGTACATCTGGATAACCCGTATAATACAAGCTTCACATGTAGAGAAGCGTGGAAACACCAAGCTTTCCAGAGGACTGAAGAGGGGGCAGACTTGATGACAAGTTCAGTTCCAGGCAAATTGAGATGAATTATTATGAGG
The DNA here is from genome assembly GCA_034779795.1 of Ctenopoma multispine. NCBI lineage: Eukaryota > Metazoa > Chordata > Actinopteri > Anabantiformes > Anabantidae > Ctenopoma > Ctenopoma multispine. The sequence continues at coordinate 20,281,059 of JAUYWH010000002.1, forward strand.
GCTGGTAATCTCTGCTCACACTTCTCACAGTGGGATATAAAACCTTTCAGGGTATAAATGAAGACATTCAGATAATTTTATCCATTCCTCTCTGCCAGGGAAGAACGGACACCATCTGTAAACAGTCTTCAGTTATACAGAAGTTACTGACCATGGCATTCATTTGGCATTTTCCTCCACAGGGGTAGCATTAACACCACAGCAACTATGTTCACATGTATTATACATATGGCCTTCATGTGGTCTGTTCTATGTGTTATATTCTTACTTCTCCAAAGAAAAGAGCTTTTTTTCCCAATAAAACCCAGCTTCCCACTTGTTATGACATGCAATGGAACAATCCACAGGAAAATCATGTTTTTTAATGCAGAAATCTACACACTGACCTATAATGACAAAGTGAAAACATATTTTTGTTTGCAAATTAATAAAAAAATCTAAACATGTAGATAGGTGCATCCTACACTTTGAAACAATGAAACATTTTTGCATGGATTGGACCACCATTTTCTACGCTTTCAGTTTGCTATTAGGGGGTTATTGTCTCTTTATTGATGGACAAAAATAAAATTGAGTGTGAAGTGTATAAATACTTTCTGATGTAACTGTTTAATAGTTTTCTTTGGGCAGCTTCACTGGAGCAATGTTGGTCAACGTTGTTGGAATCTTATAAATTAATATCATTTATACAGTTTATGACTAATACGTACAATCCCCAGTTTAGTACCAGCAAGGGACCTATGTTGAATGTTATAACTCTCTCTTTACTTGCTGATTTCTAATGTTAATCCTAATTTTAGCAGGAGGGGATAAACGGTACCAAGGTCCTTTACATTCTGTGATGCCAAGATTTGCTAATACTTTCCTCACTTTATCCGGTTTTTAACTTTCTGTGCTGTGACACATTCGCGTTTGCCCAAACCGTGTCTATAAATATGTCATCTGGATAATGACGTTATCATGGCTTTTTGCATGTTAACCTTGCTTTAATAAGGGCTCTAATTATCTAAATGTATGAGATCAAACCTTATGTAAATTAAGGAAGGCATCTGACAGACTTGTCAACAAATATGGTGTGAAAAAATTATTGTGTTGTCCATATGCTGTTGCGTTGGATTGTTTTTCCTTTTCTGCAGAAGTCGTTGCTGCAGCTTTTTGTTGACATGCTTCAGATAGCAGGACGAGGCAGAGATCTTTTGAATGGTTCCAATCTGATCAGTGTGAGCCAGAGTCAATCAAACCTTCCCACTGCAAAGCTTTCTGCATGAGTTTGCATGTGCATTCAGAAACTGATGATCTAGGTGTATATTGAGTCTTAATTTTATACATAAATGTTAACATCAGCATTAGCATTAACATCATTGCATGCATCTACAGTATATTAATTTTAAGGTGTGTTTCCAGTTGTAAACACATCAGGTTATGAGTAGTAAAGCATGTTATGCCTTAAGATGTTCGATGTTTGAATCGCATTACTTCTATATTGGAGCTTCCGATGATATCGCGTGAACTTTATTGGCAGATTAAATTCCTGATGTTGAAATTTGTTTTATTTTTGAACACTTAAAGCTTGACTTTGCGTTGGCCTCGTTGTTTTTGAGGAGCAAGAAACAACTTTGGCTCCAAATTCATCAAGAAATGATTGAACTGGCTTAAACATGAGACATTAAGACCTTAGTCAAACAGGCATCTGTGTAAGGCGTAAACTGTAATATCATATTTTAACAGTGTTTTAGACTATTTTTTCAAACTGCATTTATACTTCAAACCCTCAGGTTCTGATTACTTTCTGCTGTGACATAAAAACCATGAAGAATCAGTGATAATGAAGAAAAGCATTTGTCTTTTTTTTTTTCTGATTCCCAGTATACCATAAACAGGACTGAATCCAGCAGAGTTCAGTCTCCAGGCAAGCACATCCAATAATGAGCGGGGAGGGGGGGTTCTCTCTAATAAATAACATCTGAGGATATCTGAAGGTTGTCTCTTATTTTGTTGTTTCTTCTTTTTCCTCCTTGTCTATTTCTTTTCCTGCGAGGATGACTGGTACTTGTAATGTCTTCCAGCTGCAGACTTCCCTCCCTCCCCCCCTGCTTTCTTATCTTTGCATGAAGTGAAGTTTCCACTTGCAGGATAGGCTACCCCACTGCTCCCACTGTCGGACACAGAGGCAGAAAGGATGCAAGTAGACATTCCTGCTTTTGGATTTGGTCTGCAGGAGCCATCTACCACATTAAAGAATCTTACATCAGGATTCTCATATCAAACACTGACACAGATTTTAAAATGCCCCCATATCTGCTCACCAGTCAGGATATTTTGAAGATAAAGACATGTCTGAGTTAATGTATGCTCTTTCCGTTTTTATAAATAATTACTTTTGTTTGAACATCTCCTGACTGTGATTTTGAGCAATGGCCTACACTGGAATGCTAACGAAAGGCTTTTTTGCATTAAGACGTGTACCACCTGGTTTTGACATACCACAGTCATCCAGAATCTAAACCACAATGCATTTCACAGGCCCACTGCCGCCGAAACGGAGAGATGATGATACTGATCTAAGAGAGCTGGCAAGTGACTGAAAGGATGCACTTAAAAGTCTTTTCCCATTGTGGAAAAAGTACCGATACAACAATGCAAAGATCTCCATTACAGTTTTCACATTCGAAATCCTGCTAAAGTACAGAGCGTTTGTCCTCAAATTGTACTTCAAGTATCAGAGAAGTTTGTTATATGCAGAAATATAATTGCATATTACATTAATAGACAATACGTATGCATCAGTGTTTAAACTGCAATTACTGTTAATTTAGCTACTTGATTTGAAAATATAGTTACCATCTACTCTTGTACAGCTTTTTATTTAGTCCAGTGGTTTTCAATCTAGGAGAGGGGGGTAGAAAAGATAATCTCTTTTACCCTCAGACAAATGTATTTTATTTTTTACTTTTAATAAAGCTGAAATGAGGTGACTGAGGTTCTAAAGATTTCTGTTAGAGAGGAAAAGAGAAAAGAGACATGGAGCCAAAGGAGAAAAGTATGCTGTTATTGAAGTAGTGTGTCCAAACCACAGAGTGTTACCAAACCTGACCATATATTTAGTATTTTTCTTTGCTAGATGTAATATTTGCTGTCTTTATTCTTCCGTACTTGGTCGTCTGTGTACTTATCAGACTAGAAAATGTTTGATTTATTAACTGAGATAATACATTAGATATAACTACACCTACTGCAACTAACTGCTACTTCTTTTTTTGTCTTTTATACTAAGATAAGATAGGAGTTACATGAAAAGATTGTTCATCATTGTCTGATGGACACGAGTCATAGTCTGGTAAACTAGTTTATTTACTTTTTTTTTTTTGGGGGGGGGGTCACTTGGGGCTGCGAAAAAGTAGTTTTAAACCTTGAAATCTTGACATCTCATGAAGTTGACATGGCATGACTTTTGCACCTTTACTCATTTACAAACCTGATGTAGAAAGACATACCTCGGTCAGATAATGACTCTGTAGTGACTCTTTCAACTTAAAGTCATTTGCTTTATTGTTTGTTGAAAATATTAGTGCAGCTTTAAATCTAACAATATTGAAGCAAACTGCACAATGCTATTTATTTGTGAAGTTAAAACTGCTGTGTGTAATTATTCTGCAGACTATTTCTGGGAAGGATAATTTCATTAGAGGGATACTTGGGAGTACTCAGGAAGTTGGGGAGATTTTATTTTGCAGTAGTCTTACCAATTAGCATAAATCTTATGTGGTTTATAAGAAAGGAGATCGTGCACATCAACCAGTTTTGTAAACTTCACTAGCCCACATGCAAGGGATGAAAATTCATCATTGGCAGACATTTCACAAAAACCTTTTTCAGCCATATCTTTCCAGTACTAAGTACTGCTCGCAGGAATAGAGGAAGGGATACACAAGATTAAACCAGTATGAATTTGCTGTGTTACAGTAGTAAAGCCAAAATGTGTGCTAAATAACTATGAATCACAACTGTTCTTGTACAAAGATTTGATCACATCACTCTTTTCATGCTCCAGTGCATCATCATCTTCAAGCATGAGCACACCCATTCCACACCATGAACAGAAACCTAAAGCAAAGCATCAACCTTTTTCCTCACAAAATGAAAGCGGGTCTTTCTGCATCCTGCTGAGTTGTGGACAGATGTTATTGCATGACAAACATAGCTGACTACTCAGATGCGGACCTGCCAGTGCAGTTCGTCTTCAACTTGCGGAGGGTCCTCTCAGAGATATGTAGCAGTGTGCAGCAACACAGACCTCCACTTGCGCTTGGAGCTGGCCCCACAGCGCCAGATGTTGGATGAAATGATGGGGAGAAGCCAGAGGGGGAGTTGTGCACCATTTGAGGTACTGTGATGTGGGCAATGTGAGGAACACAGCACATGAATGCAGCGTGTCCCGTGTCTCTTTTGGCACGAAGCACCAGTAATGGCTTTAAGGCATGACGGCAGAAAATTGAAACCAAGAGGGAGAGAGATAACTGTCAGAGTTCGATTTTTGACCTTTTTGATTTGAATGTTTTGAAATATTGTTTCTGTTTGCAATAACTTCACTGTGGTGGAGATAATAGATTGGTCCAAGCTGCTTGCATCCTAATAATCACCTCACTGCAATGATGTGGTACAACACATTTCTACCAGATACATCTGTGCAGCTGTTCTTGTTGGCAGTTTCTTTATTCCACTGTGTAAAGTAGACACAAATCTGACCTTTTTCTTGTTGCTCTGCTATTTGTAGCAGCTTTGAGCAGAACCCAAAATAAACCTAAAGAACACCCAGTTTGCCAGATGAAAGGTTAAAGTTATTCCACCAGGGGCAACTTTAAAAAAGAGTCATCGTGGGTTTGTAGTTAATTGTTGTGTTCTGGAAGAAACAGATAATTTCGATTTTGAGTTCTTGTGCATTTAAAATGACTGTTTCCACTGGTGGATTGTTTATTTGTTAAATGCATTGTGCTTGATACAGTTGCAACTTTGCTGTACTTGGAGCGATACTTGATGCAAGGAAGATTTAGTGTAGGGTGTTCATATCAATGAACCCAAGAAGCCAATGTAATAACTGCTTTTATTAACAAGCCCAAGACATATTTGAGTCCTGTCCCCTTTTAAAATATTTACCAGGTGAAACACTTACCCTGTGTGACACCCAAGCACAAGTCTCATTGTACAGAAAACCCACTTCTCCCCTCAGACTCACTATCTACCAGACTAGGCGAATTTTCAATAAACAATTTAGAAAATGATTAGCGGATATGCGATACGTCTTAGTGGTTCTGAGCTGAGATCTGATAGGATTTTGTCTGAAGGAGACTTCAGTGCGGCGGGTTTATCTCCTGTATCATCTCACGGGGTCATTCACATAACAGCAAGCATTCTGAATTGGCTACAGATGTGTCTCCCTAAATGATAATCCTGTCAATGATGACTGAGAAAGGATAAAGACCAGTTGATTAAACAAAGATTATGGAGTTTTAGGACCCGGACGGGATTAAACGGCTGTCAAAACTAATGAGAAACAATGACTTTGTTAGTGTTTAGGAAACATGATTAATATCAGTTGGATATTAATGCTTGAGACAAGAAATCAAGGCTGTTGCTTTAGCATACACTTAAACAGTGTAATAACTAAAACATGAGAAATTTTGAAAACAATTAACTCATTTATGGTGTTCAACCACAACATTAAAACAACAGTAGGTCCCCTTCTGCTGCCACGACAACTCTGACCTGTTGAGGCATGGACTCCACAAGGCCTCAGAAGATGTGCTCTTTATCAGCATATTCTTTGGGGCCTCCTTGAATCTGATTCCCACAATAACAACTCTTACCTACTTAAACAATGCCTTCTGTCCACATGATTTGAAAGCAAATGGAATTAATCAGACCAGGCCACGTTCTACTATAGCTTCATGGTTTACCGCTGATGCTCCCATGTCTAATATATGCATTTTTGGTGGTGCACTGGGATCAGCTGGGCACTATGACTGGTCTGCAGTGTTCCGGAATCTGTCAAACATGGGCGGTTTTTAAATTTACAGCAGCTTGTGCAGCAGTAGCTCTTCTGATAGATCAGACAAAATGAGCTACCCTTCCACTCTTGGTAGGTAATGACCACTGCTGGAATCCCAAAAGACCGTCAGTTTTAGAGATGCTCTGACCCAGTCCATCAACATTTGACCCTTGTCACAGTATAGATTCATGTGCCTGTCCATTTATCCTGCCCTTAACACATCAACTGCAGGACCCGAATCTTCATTTGCTGCCTAAGATATCCAAATGCTTGACAGGTGCCATTGTAGCAACATAATCAATGTTATTCACTGCACATGTGATCTGACGGTCTGTGGTCTCATGTCGAGGCTGATACATTTCTATACACACTATACACCCAGGAAAGAGAAAACATCTGTGACTCTCTTCCAAATCAAGGTTGATGAATGGCACATATATAACTAAAAGTCTTAACATTTTGCTGTTGTCTTTTGAAGGAGAGGTCACAGAACTGTTTTCTTAAGAATTTTTATGAAGCATATTGGTAGTGCTGTGTGTATATCCATTTCAGTCTCATGTGAAGTGCTGTTCATTTTGGATTAGTTTCTTGGAATGTCACAGTGGTGTTTAGTGAGCTGGATTGACCCACATTTCTGCAAGTGTTTTTCTGCACCATCAATGCTAACAAAGTGCGTTGAAAGGTAATTTCAATTGAAAGGGGAAAGCACCAATCACCAGAGGTTCGCAGCTGCTTCTCTTAAACTTATCTGTACGGCACTGGATTTGATGCACACGGTGCCACAGTGTCATGCTCTCGCTGCTTAAATAATGTCTTTTGGTGTTTACACCACTGAACAAACTGTGCATATGAAATCTTATGTGTTAAATACGTTAAATACAAATATATGCCTAAAACATGCAGAGCTCAGATGTAACTTTATACACTTTAAATTAGTGTAAATGTCTTTATTTTTCAGGCAGAATAAATATTCAAAACCTCGAAGACAACATTGGAGCATTTAAGTGATTTAAAAAGCAGTTTTGAAGCAGTTATTTGTCAAGACATGGGGATGTTAAGGTTGTCACGAGTACAATGTTTCACAGATGTTCTGGAATTAGGGCATAGCTTTCAACAAAGGTGGTGTTTATTTTGCCCTCAGTGAATGCCATGTGATGAATAGCTGATCAATTGATCACTGGGACATGTTCAAATGGAATCTCAATCTCAATCAAAGACAGAAGTATCTCATAAACATTTGGTTCTTGTTATTTGGTTGGGAACCCCACAGCGGCCTGAATTGGCCATGTATCCTCTGGACTGCATGTGGATACCACAGGCAGGCAATTCAGAGAACCACCCAAAACAAAACAACCAGAAGCTCCACTGTTGGGCTGTGAAATAAAGAGCTTGTGTGGTGAAATTTATTTTCAGAGAGGAACAAAAATGCACACACAGCTTTGATGATGTCACCCATATGCCAGATCCCCTGCATGCGCCTCACAAGGCATTGGCAATCAATGGAAAAAGTTCAACTCTGGTAGCACACTGATTGGAGAGCAAGCCAACATGGTCACACCCGAGCTGGGAACAAAAAGCTTTTTTGCAGTTCAACGGCTGTTTGATATTGTTACCAGACTCCTGCTCTGCTTTCAGGCCCAACCTTGAGTTCTCAGCTGAACTTTGCGAGATCATGCAGAGAGGTGTGGCTATAAAACCCAAGGATAATGAAACGTTGACTAGAAAGAGAGGAACTCCTGTTATCTCATGGCCTCCTCTGGCTTTACAATCAGTGTTTGATTTTCCCTCCTTTTTGAAAGCAAAAAAAAAAAAAACAAAGTATGGAAAAAGAGAATAAGGCCTGGAAAACCCCACGCCCATTTGGAAGCAATTCCAGCAACCACCATCTGAAAGTGCTTGGTTGATACCATCACATTGCCCAGAGCAATGGATTTTGGGGCATCTGTAGCTTGCCTGATTTTCCAAAAATCTAGTTAATAGTATCAAGTAATTCCCACAGGAGAAGCACAAGTGTACATGGATGTTTATATGTTCCCTATGATGGATGAATGTTCTGACGGGGTAAGAACAGAATCATATTAGGGGATTAAAGGATAATAAGGGCTTTATTCTAAATGTTAATCCCCCCTTTTCTGTTAAATTACAGTTTATCTAAACACATCTGTGTTTCTCGTTTTGCTTACCAGAGATCAGTTTTTACATCTTGTACCTATTGACACATTTCCCACCATACTGAAGAATTCAGAAATGGAAGATGTGAATTTTGAGGTGTTGCGAAAATAAAAAACAATCAGTTACTGTAAAAGCAATATTAAATAGCAATATATAATAATTCGTAATTGATTAGAACATTATAACAGACTGCCTTAGCACTACTGCTAAAACCTAGAAGAAATTAACATGGAAATTGCATATATGGTGACAATGAGGGGAGAAAAATCGGAACACTAAATCAAATTACAAGAAGCATTTCTGTCTGTAGTGGTCTAGCTACTGCTGACATTAGAACACATAATTGGTTATTATAATTGTGCTTTTTAATTTAAAGTGAATCTTAGAATAGTTGAGATTTAACAGTAAGTCAAATTGCTGTTTGCCAGTACTCACCTTAAGTCCTTTCGTGTTTCATACATAAGCTAGAGATGCTCCTTTGCATCGGTATCTAATGCATGGGGATGTCAGTCGAGTAGAGTAGTAACATGGGCATGTCAACATGATGCCTTTAGCATTTGGTTAACCAAATAAATTGAGTGTAAGTTAACCACATATAGTAAGCAAAGCAAAATGTGCCGTAAAAGATCATTGTTTTTCTGCTTCAGCATGACTACAGCTTACTTGACACTGAAAATAATTTAGTTATGACCCCTTAGGTGGGTTAAATGTTCAGTGATACCAGTATTAGGATACAAGTCGGCTTACTGTATGCAACAGCATAGTACAAAACCTTAGAATATACTGTAAAAGCTTGCAGGTCTATCGTTATAGTCTTGTTGAGACCTGATGATAGAGAAACTATTCTGAAGATGTGAGTGATGCCCATTTAAAAAAAAGTAAAATAAAATGCAAATGTCTGACTGTTTCTGCCGCAGAGACGTTAGGACAGCGAGGAGCAGTTATTGCTAAATTCAATTTAGCCTTAACACATAGGAATATATATATTTTTAATAAAGTAATGGTCTTCTCATGCTATTCTGCAGTGATGGAATGAGATTACGATTTTTTGTGCAATTAAAAAATCAGCAATAATTATCATATTGCAGTTAATAAGTGAAACTCTCCACAGATACATTTGACCATGTAAAAGTAACTGATTTTTAATCCATTTTCACATATGAACTCCAGTCAGTGTCTGGAGTCTCGGGTCTGGACATTGTCTGGAATTACTCTTACAAACACAACGGCAGCTTGTCATCGTCAGATGCATTCTCACTTGGGGAAATTGTCTGTTCGGTTTCAGTGAGGGGTGGTCCCCAGGTAGAATGTGGATGAGGCAAAGTAGACTGGAAATCAGTGTGATAGTTCTTAAATAAGTAAATTTAAGCTTTTCTCATTAGATGTTTGTTTATTTTTCATATACACAATTTGGAAAATGTTTTCATCAATCAGGACAGTCCTCACCAGTTATATGAAAAAGTTTCACTGTTGTCTATTGAATTCAGACATTTAAACATAAGCCAGAAGTAAAAGTTTTGACTTTATTGCATGTAGTACTCAATTCCTGAGCTTTATTTCTCCTGAGTTTTGGAAAAGTAGTCCAGGTGCTCAGTGCAGGTCGATATATCAAAGTAGAACCCATCCATCTGCAGCTGGGAGATATAACTGACACTCTTCACATCAAAAGTCACTTCAGGACTCTTACTCAATGGAGCTCACTTTGAGCTGTGTGGACTTTGCCGTCTTCCCCTGTATCCTGTCAGGCCCAAAGCCAATATGGATTTACACCTGGCAATTTGGAGAGGGGGGGGCGAGAGAAGAATTAGCTCTTCCAAGTCCAGGTCCAGGGTTGAAATGGAATTTTTTTTTTATCCTATTTCCTTTTCCTCATATCACATCCAGCTGTCAAATACCATATTATGCAAAGCCGTCTCAGGAACTAGGATGTGCACATGGTGGATAAATCAGCACATTAAAAAAAAAAATGCTGGGATTGTAAGTTCTTATATACAGGTCTGACTTTCAGGAAGGGCGATTACATTTCTATCCCAGTGGTCTTGTTTTCTGCACCACAGAAAGTAAGGAAATAAAGGTAGAGAAAAACAGACGCAGACATTTCTGTATTTGTGCTTAAATAAAAAAAAAAAACAATTAAGAAATAAAAGCGATGGAGACAAGTTTATTGTTTGAGGCTTTACTTATTAAAACACAGTCAAATAATTGTTCAGCAGGAGCATGTGTTTTGTAGCTTTTGGCTCTTTTCTTTGGATTGCAACTTTCTTTTCTTTGGAAAATGGCTTTAGTAAATACATTTGTAATAAAATACCATTGTATTAAGGCATGTAGTCAGTTTGTTAAACCCTAGGTACTTGTCATCAAGTAATCCCAGCTGACTAAGAATGGAGAAGAAAAAAAAGTTGTGATTAGAAAAAAACGAACTTCTTAAAAGGTTCTCACCATCGGTATAAAGCAAGACTTTGTAACTGTGTTTTTAATCAGAGCAGCAGCACATGCTAGATCAATCTGTCACATGTACTGTATAACTGAACCAGAAAGATGGAAGTGCTTTCGGAAGATCCAGCGACACCTTAAGAAAAAACAGCAACCCACTCACCGCATGCCTGTTTTCTACGTCAAGTTTCAATAGAGACGCACTTCCTCTGCTTGAACCTCGTAACACGGCACAATTGGTTTTTAATCGGGGCCAATGTCAACTGTGATAGCACTGCTGCAAAAATATTTCTCCGTGTTGGGCGATTGGGTTACGATGACCTTGAGCGGAGAGAGCTGTTGTCTCTATAAGCTGAGTAAGCTGCTCCAAGATGCTGGGAGGGCTAAAGTGTTTTACAAATTTTTCTCATGAGGACCACTCGGGGCCTCCAAAAAAACTTTATCTAAACGTCTAGATGCAATGAATTGCTCTTGTGTTTTTCTGCAGCCATTTTTGTATATTTTGCATTGAGACGTTTTTATTTAATATAATCTTTTGTATGTTAACCTTTATTTATTCAGGGTGATTTCACTGTATGGCTACCTCTTGCGGGAACACCCTGATCACAGTGATACAGTTCAATACATTTACACCTAGACTGTGACCTAGTATAAGCACAGTCTGACCTGTGGTGTGTGCAGTTCTATTGGAGTAGTTGGTGACTAGTAGTTGGTCACCTGTGCTGCTAGGCTGGGGATTTCACACACAGGCTGGCGTCTCTCACCATGTTTATCTTTTTGTTAACTGGGCTTTTTAAGAGCATAATGCCATCACTGCTCCAGTGTAGAAAATGTTAAGGAACAGAGGGACCACATATTGACAGCTGGATAAAGGAACACAAATCAGTGTCACTTGCCCAGTGTCAGAGCATTTAGAGGAGTACTGCAGTCAAAATTCAAATTACTGGACACAACTTTCTCTCACAAACATCCGAGATGGCATCTTGTAATGCCCCTTAAGTTTTTATCCTGTTGTATTATTGTACATAGCAAAGATGACTAGAAGTTAACAGTTAGTTGCCACGATTTTGTTAGTTGCCACAGAAAATGTTTTCTGTGTTTTATCTATAAAGGGAATTTAATCACAGCATTTTTAGTCAAGGTTAATATGAAGCTAACCCTGACTTGCAAGTATGATAGAAATCCAAAGATCACTGTCTAACCACTAAACCTTTTAGTCCATTCCCTACATCTGGTCTCTGTCCTCTAGGATACTGGTAAATTTTTTCTCAAACCAGTCCCATATGGGGAGGATAAAGGAGGAGTTAGGACTGTAAAGGTTCTACAAGGTAAAGCACCGTGGTGTCGACAGAAGAAGGTCATACAGCTTCAGAACACTTCATGGTTTCAGGAATGTAGAATGGCTGTTTTCACATTTATGGTCAAAAACATTTCTGAAATCATACAGTGGTGACCTTGTCCAGGAGTCATGATACACATTCAACACATAATCAACCATGGATGTTTTATATTTAAGTGCAGAAAATTGGAGATAGGATCCTTTTTATTTGACATATGTAATGAATTATGTTTGGAGAACAAAAAAGAAAGAAGTTGCAGGTGTTTTTATTTTGCATGTGGTAATAAAAGTATTTTTTATGGGAAACCAAAGCGACTGATTGCACAGCTTATCAATCACAAAAACAACATGAACAAATGCAGTCCAAGCTTCTCTCTCGTTGTATTTCGAAACTTTTGACCCTCTCAGGAAAGAACGAGAAAGAATTGAGATACTCAGTGACAGTCTGTTGGCCATAAAGCTGCAGGTGCATCAGCCAAAGCTGCAAGCCAGACAGACTAACCTTTAGTGAGAGGTTCATGGCAACAGATTGTTTCTGAATCAAGTCTTGTGTGTAAAACAGGCGTCCAGTCATGTTTATCCCATTACAACAAATCATTTAACATGGGCACCAACGCAGGCATGTGAACATATTAATAATTCCTGCTCCGTTTTCCTGCTGTGATTTATTGCTTTTATGGCAAAGTCAGCCTTGAGGTCCACATCATTTTGGCTGGACTCTGGGTTTAGGTTTATCTCCTGAATCGATGATCCAGGACTGGAGAGAAACCTTGTGACCCATGGAGGCGACTCCCCCACAGAGAACCGAAGGGCTTCCCTCATACCCACCAGCAGCTCCACTCTCATGGAAAAAACAGCAATGCCACACAGGTTGAAAGAGGCCAAAATGAATCTCATGCAAAACAACTTGAAAATATTATGATTACCTTTCATAAAGCTCTTAGTCATTTTGACAGGCACAGGCTAGCTCAACAAGGAGGCATTGTCTGCCCTGTACAAAGCAGTGGTAACCCCTGTGGAGAAACATGCTCCTACCAATGAGCTGATAAGTGATATGAACTGTACAGTTTATGTTAGTTTGTGCTGCAGTGTGCATAGCTTTCCTACCTTCCTCTGAGGTGAATTTAAGGGGATGTGACCCACTGTACTTCAACAAACTGTGTTTTAACAGATACTACATTGTTAGAATACGCAGAATAATCTGCCCATTTTCTGTGCTAGCAGTCTACATTCATACAGTGAGAAGAAAATATTTCTGCAATTTGCTGGTTTTCTGCTGTGTTTTGGATCATTCTTTTGTACAGAACTGCCTCAGCTCTACCATACTCTCAGGAAGTCTGGTGTGAACAGCACTCTTCATTCCATTCCACAGCATCTCTGTTGGGTTGAGGACTGGGATGTGACTGGATCACTCCAAAAGGCAGATTTTATCATTCTGTAGTAGATTTACCTTAATGTTTAGGATTGTTGTCCTGGTACACCACCCAACTTCGACTGAGCTTCACTTTTTAGTTAGCCACCCGAAGGATACCTTGATAAACTTTGCAAGCAGTCCAGGTCCAGAGGGAACAAAGCAGCCTCAAATCATGACACTCCAGAAACTGTACTTTCATATTGCTTTGCAATCATCGTTTTATGCCATATGCAGTGCTGTGTGTTTTTCCCAGTTCTACCTTTTCATTTTTCCGCAAGATATTTTCCCAGTAGTGTTGTGGAGTGTCAAGTTAGTCTTTGGCAAACGTTGACATTTTATTCAAAAAACATTGTCATTACAGTGTCATTAGCTTTTCTTGTGACTGTACATTTAGAACAAAGATATATTTAAATTATATTTATTATACCATTATTGTTATTTCAGGAAGTCACTAACTAAACTTTACTTGAAGTAACTAAAGTTCAGTTTGTGTGACACAGGGAGTCAATATCCATGTTGTAAACAGTCTTTCAACAGTCATACAATACTATTAGTACAATTTCAAGCAATCCTTATGAAGCAGCACAGGTATACCGTTGAACTTATTCTCAAATTAGATTTAGTTTTTCTGAATTAAAGTGACATTAACTCTATTTAGAAAAGAGTATTTTACATATTTCAATTTAAATAACTTAATTCTGGTTGGCTAGCTATCCATTTTTCTGCAAGATCAAAACAATATGTTTTGTGTTTCAAGATGCTCTATATGTAAGATCATGGGCTGATTAGTTACTTTATGTCGCAATTGTGTCATAATGTGTAGACATGACTGTGAGCAGCCATGTGGAGGAAGATAACTGCTATAAATACATAACACCACAAAGTAGATAAAATATTTTCTGTGGCTATAACTTTGGAAATAAGATTAACCACTTTGAAGTAGTGTGTGAACACGCACGTTGGAATAAATGGTGCTTTTCCTGTTCTCCTCATTCTGTTGACATGAGTAAGTGAATACAGCATTAACGCTTGTCACGATTAGCTGAGATAAATGGCAGACCTCATGTTTCTGTTTTTAATGATGTGCAGAGATGATCGAGAAGGAGGTGACAGAGTCCCTTTGCCCACTTTTTTTGGACAGGTATAGATAGATGTTGTGTTTAGATGTGCTGAATACATAACGTATAGTGTACATGGTGTCAAGTCGAGTGTGATCAGTTTGGTAAAATGTAATGGCTGAATGTCAAATGTTCAAATGTCTCCAGGTTCACTGAAATTAAATAAAACATCATTCCTCTTTCTCTTGTCCGTATTTGCAGTTGCATGCAAAAGACTGCTGTATGGTTCATCAAACACTTCGCACGAGTTGTCAGACTAGATGAGAGAAGGCCAAAAATCTCTGACAAAGTTGGTAACAGCAGAAGTTGTGCCTGATTCTCATTTTCATTTCAGATGTCTTTTCGGGTTTGGCGATGATCAAGCAGACATTGTGTAGTTTAATTTGGCCATGAAATAGGACTGCTTTATGCACTCGAGTTTGGCATTTATAAGATAAATAACTTTGATACGTCTGATATTTGACTGGATGGAACGATGGAAATTCCAAGAAATGTGGATGTTTGTGTTGTGATGTGTTTGGGTTTAGCCTTCCAGAAAAAGGACGATTATGTCAAATATTTTAAACTACAAAAATTCATATAAAGCCATGACAGACTGACTCAAATGGATTTTTAAGATTATTGTATTTGCATGCTATAGGCTAATAACTGTGGTGTGGCTGTAGTAAAATCACATTCTTGAATCCTTCATGTCAGTGTTATTTTTGGAGATTTCTATCTCTATAGAGTTACAGGTTGGTGGCTGCTAGTCTGCTATTTCATTTAATCATCGCTGCCAGAGGATTTCATTGACCAAAAACTAACCAAACTAAGAGTGACACAACGCTTAATGTATATTCATCATGCATCATGTGTAACACTAATCACCAATACCTGCTGAGAAGTGCGCCAATTTAAACAGCAAAGCCATTCTGAAGGTATGGTATAGTTTCTGGTTGCTTTAGTTTCATATACTCTGCTTAAGATGCTGAAAGAAATTAACTGGGCATGAGCTAGTGTTTTAGTTTCTGCATAGACTGTAGACTAGTGAAGTGTCTTTCACGTCCACGGAGTCATCATACAGTAGAATGAATCATAGTTAATGGAAAAATAAAGTACTTAAAATGTCATCAGCTGCAAAATCTGATAACGATCAAACTCCTCTTCACTCCATTAGCCATGACAAAGTCTCACACAATAATGACACGAGTACATATAAACATTTTAGTACATTTACTGAAATATTTATCCTCATTGGTGCAAATGGGGGTGCTCCAGTATTAAACAAAACTGCAAATGTTCCTATATCGCAGAGCATTGCAAATTGACTAAATCTAATATGCCAGCTGCCTGTGACTGCAGGGAGACTCACACGAAGCAGGACATTGAGCAGAGTGATAGACGGTCATTGTTGAAGTGTGCCAGGGCAGTGCTGTGACCTCCACCACTTTAACATCTGACCAAATATTTCTGATAAATTGCGCTCATGGCAGGCAGAGTCTGGTTTCTACCATTTTTCCTGCCTATCATGTTTGCTGACTGTATAAATGTAGTAATTGAAATGTAAAGCAGGCTTTCCATGGTACAATATTTACACAAAACTCCTCACATGTGGTACCAATTTCTGGACAGCTGCTATCAATCGCAATAGCCAAGTAAACGAAACACTTTGAAAACGAATTTTAAATCAAGAAGGAGGGAAACATTGTCTGAAAGACTCCTGAACGTATAGTTGTCCCGAGGAGGATGGTATTTCAAAGCTCTGCCTTCCTAGTGCCGGGAGTGTATGTGGGTGCAGCAGTTCAATTTCTTAAAATGAATGGAAAATATTGCATCTTAGTTGGTTAGTTAGTCTTAGTTGTTTGTCCTTATGTACCAATTATTCTACTTTAAAAAAAAAATGAAAGTATCCTTTTTTTCTTCAAATGGTCACAATCAGGAGGTACAGTATGTGTAGGAACAACTTAATGGCACAAACGAAGAACAGACCGTGCTGCAGGTCAGACACTAGGTTGAAGTCAATTTGTTAATCACCAGCTGCACACCAGGGATGGCAAACTACCATCGCCATGTTTATTTTAAAAATCTTGTCCAGACTAAGCTTCTCTAGGAGAAAACATAAACATCTGAATCTTTATACGTGGAAACAGCCTGCAGGACCAGTATTAATAGAACTGAGCAAGCTTCTTTTCTGACTCATTTGCTGCTTGGGGGTCACCCAAATGGTAATCATCTGGGCACTGACTGCACTCCTGTGACATTTACTATTTCCATTAGAAGACGGTCTGTATTACTTTGCGGCTGCTGTCTCTCTGCAGGGTATCCTTTAAGTCGATGAATTTCTGTAAATGTTGCCATATTCCCCCCTTTTTGCATTGATGTGATTGGTCACACAGCTGTATGCAGATCTGACTCACTGCAGGACCCTTCTTTTACAGTACTGTGGAAATATTCAGATCATCAGCAACACATGACTGGGAGCTGATTGTTAGAGACCTGTGGGGTAAGTGTTTTGCCAACTCATCTTAAATTTAGTGTGCTGAACTTCTCATGCCACGTATATATTCTGTGGCATCAATCAATTCATGCAAATCCACTCATTAAGGGTTTCTGTGATGATACGTCTGGGATTGGATCATCTCCTTCAGGCTGTTGGTTTCTGTTCATCTAAGATTTCTCCTTTTTCATGACTCATCACCACTGATAGACCTATCTGGAAATAAATGTGCACACATTTGATTGTGTAAGCGTACAATATGAATATTCAACCTATTTACTGTATATTTTCATGTGCACTACAATGTTTTTCACTTTCTCACTACAGACAGGCGCTAAGATAATCTACAATCTACAAATCACATTTGTAGCTGCAGAAATGCACGAGAGACCTCAGCAGTCTTTTCATCTATGTAGATCATTGTGGTCCTCTACCAAACAAAAAGCAGACCGCACAAACACGAGGGAATTCTTTGCAGAGAAGCAGAACTGCAGATCAATTATGGGCCAGTTTCACATGGCCTTTGAGCCACAGCCACGTCCAACATACTGACTGAAAACCTTAATGAGAACTGGCATTTTAGTGTCAGTCTGGTTCTAGCCAGGAAATTGCTGAGTAAAAGAGACTAATGCAAACTGGCATTCGTCTGACGCTGCAGGGATTTCATGTAGAGTAAGTAAGTAACAACACATTTACCTGTGTTGTTGCAGGTAAATGTATTTGTTTATTTTCTTACTTTTTGCATTTGCCAATGACTGTAACGGTGTGTGAGATGTGGCAGTGGTCCAAAGCAGTGCAATGTGGAAAGAAACACACAGTTTGAAATTCATTCAAGTATATAACTCAGGTTAACCTAACATTATTTGCTATTTGTTCATTGCATATAATCCCGGTTTATTAGCCTCTATTTGTTCTACTTGCCCACATGTACACTTCCTTTGGAAGACTCCGCGTTGGTGATCTAAAGTGGTTTAGATCAAGTGAGCTCATTACAGGGTTTTGCATAGTTCTGTGGCTTTTGTGGAGGCCTTTAAACTTACTAGTATCTTCAATGGTCAACTGAGATTCAAACACACCCTCCCTCATCTGCTATCTGCAGATATCCAAATGTTTCTCTTCAACAACAACAAGCTGGATTATTTCTTTCAGACATCTGAGTACCGCAACTCAGACCGAAGCCTTGTATACACACCCATTTTTTATTTATATTGGCTCAGACATCATACTAAAAGATTTTTATTATAGTGGTTTTAAAGATTCACATTTGTATTATCTTGTACCATCAGTTTTTTTTTTTATTCCAAAAGAGGTCTCACCTGGTGTACTGTGCTCAGACATTCAGATTACACTGCTCCTCCACCTATTGCCGAGAACACTACATGTCTGGATCCTTTCATGGGAAAACCTAGTGGGACATTAACAATGCTTGTCAACAGTATCAGTCGCAACTCAGGTTTTAGATGGACGGTCCTCATAATACCTTGCATCCTCTGGGCTGCAGACTTGCCAGCTGCTGTGGCCTACATATCTTGCTGTTACAGATGTTTTGGCCAAGTGAGCAGTAGCGACACGAAGGCCTGAAATTGATCTTAACCTTTTCTTCCACTGGAAAAACATTCTTTCCCGATGAAAGTGTCCAGTGTCCACATGGACAGTTTCACATAAAAAATGTTTCCGAAGGGAATCTCTCACAGTCCAACAATAGACAGTGACACAGAATGAGGATTGTAGGTCATGCTAAAAGCTACACAGACTCTTCTTTTAGTGGTGGGAAAAAAAACTGTGTACATTTATTTAAAGTTGTATAGTAACATAGTAACTGCTGGATTTGTAGAAATTAATTTTTTTTATCTACTTAAAAGGTGACATCTAAATGTTGTGTTCACAATGTATTTTCTCTGTCTCCCTGTGGACAAATAACATTATTTAACATTTATGAATGCGTGACTTGTAGTGGGACATTTTTCATTGCGGTATTTCTGCTTTTGCTTAAGTAAAGGATTTGATACTTCTGTCATAATTGCATTTATTTAATTGGTCATTTAGCTGTTCAAGAACCGGTGAGTCAGTTCTAACTCATAAACCCCCCCACCCTCCAACCCCCCCGTTTACGGTACGAGCATAAACAGGGAAAACCATATAAGAGAAACTGATTTCCCATAATGAACCCTCCCATGCAATGTGGTTTCATGTACATCAAATCACTTCTGTTTAGTCAAAGTTAACAGCAGAACATAATTAATGTACAACGAAGGGAGTGTACTATGTTTTTTTTCTTCTGTGAGAACCAGAAATTTTACAGCATGTTTTTACACCATAACATCCATATAATAACAGTTGTTGCTGACCCGTGTTGTATTCTGTGGTCAGATAGATGAGTTTTAATTGCCGATGTTGGAATGTTGTCAGTCCTACAGAATACTGTAGCTCTTTAAAATACATTAGAGACATCACAGTTTGTCCCTCAGACTAATTTTTCAACAGGCTTGTCTCACTGGGTCGTCAGTTAAAAGTGGGATTAATATATAGTTTGAGACACTGCAGCTGTTTAAATCACTGCTGCTTCTCATTAATGTTGTTTGTTTAATTGACAAGCAATGAAGTTTCACCCTCTAATCTAACCCCAATTTATGAGTGGACTTAAATTGTTGAGTAAGTTTGAAGTCGAAGGGTAATTTAGAGCACGTCACAGAAGTGGAATGGGACCCTTAAATATGGCAGGACATTAAACATAAATCATTAGATCATCAGACAGCAGTTTGGTTACAGCTGAATAGTAAAAATTAATATAAAACATTCAAAGCCAATACTGGCTGCCAGTTGATATCTGTTCTGTTGTAATCATGTTTTTTCCAACTGACTTAAAGGTAAAACATACGTAGCTTACAGTATGTCTTACTGTCTAGTTTGTCCAAATGGATATGGAGTATGGAGACGTTTACATCCCCAATGAGCTATGGCCAACCAGTTTAAATAATAGTTTTTTAACTGAACAATGCTCATATAGGTAGCTCAGTGGAAAAAAACAAACATTCTCGTGAGTGGCAAAAATAAACTTTTTGCTCTCCAAACCCACAAGTGTCTGTGACATAATGAAAGAAACAGGTGTATTCCTGCTGTCTTTTTAAGCACTGCCAAGTGTTTGCCATCTCAATTATCTGAGAACCCACAGAACAGAAATGGGAAGAACACAGTTTACTCCAGTGAATTTTTGGTTTCCAGATGCTGTGATTAGACATGCAGAGGAGAAT
The DNA here is from genome assembly GCA_034779795.1 of Ctenopoma multispine. Classification (NCBI taxonomy): domain Eukaryota; kingdom Metazoa; phylum Chordata; class Actinopteri; order Anabantiformes; family Anabantidae; genus Ctenopoma; species Ctenopoma multispine. The sequence goes on from JAUYWH010000002.1 coordinate 20,301,308, forward strand.
AAACACATCCTCATGTTCCAAGCAAAGAATGTTAATACTCTCACCTGCCGCTGTACTTCTCTTTGATGGTGCCAGCATGCATTGGCTCTCTTGTTGGCAGCAGTTGTAAAAGGATGAAGCCCTTTACACTGACTTTGGATTTTCTGTGTGTGTGCGCATGTGTGTTGGCCAGTTACCTGCAGACTGTGCTTCTCAGGTTACTTGTTGGTCCAATACACAGAGGAATTGATTGTCTTAGAAGTAAAATCTGCAATTTCAGCAAGCCAGCCAGTCACTCACATATTCAGCAGCACACTCCATTAAATCCTTCCTTGCTTTCCTCATAGGAACTGAATAGGAACTTAATCGCACTTAATCGTGTAGGGACATGAATTGACAGTGTAGCTTACATTCGTCCACTAAGTGATACCTCTCTGTAACTAGGTTCACAACTGTTAAATGTTACCTTATTTACTATGCAAGATGAAAAAGCGTATTTGTGATCTAGATCTATGGCTGTGTATCCCTACTAGATAGAAATCTTGTGTCAGATTCATATTTGGTATGAATACGTGAAAGACAACAATCATTCTCGACTACAAGCACAGATTAAGTGCTTTAAAACTGCTCTAATAGATTAGATTCAAACATTTGAAAGTGTTCCTCAATCCTGAAAACCATCTGATCTCCACAGCTAGTTGGCAGCATCTAATAATGTTAAAGATATGGACATAACATGCAACATAAGTCTTTGGCTTGCACTGAACCTTGGACATTCTATTTATAGGTTTCTGCAGGTTGTACAGAACTTTGAAGCAAACTAATGTTTTAAGACATCTAAACAAAATTGATTTGTCTTAATAACTTTCAGCTTGGTTTATCTGATGAAGTTTATCTTGATTCTGGCTCCGTATTTCTGGGCATTGGACCTGTTTGCCAACTCGAGGCTTGGCTCGAGAAATCCAGAACACTGTAAACAAATGTTGTGTTGTCCCATCAGATTGTCTATTCTGTTACACGCAAAGCGATATCTGCATAGTTCCAGGTTTGCTTTGCTTATTAAGGCCACTACTCTGAGCATTTTAACCTATAGGATAGATAGATAGATAGATAGATAGATAGATAGATAGATAGATAGATAGATAGATAGATAGATAGATAGATA
>JAUYWH010000002.1:20302551-20319009 GCA_034779795.1 Ctenopoma multispine
TAGTGGCTCCCCAAGTTCAGCAGCACAGGTCTTGAGCAGCCGCGGACACACCTTGTCAGGGCCTGCTGCCTTCCTGGAGCGAAGCTTCCTCAGTTGTCCCCTGACCTGGTCTGCTGTGACACTGGGTGGAGGACTGGGAGGAATACTGGGCAGAGGAAGAGGACGATGGTGAGGGTGGGGGGGCTGTGCGGGGGCCGGGGCTGTGCAGGGGCCGTGGGCTGGTCAAACCGGTTAAAGAAGTTAAGTTCGTTGGCCTTCTCCACAGTCCCCCCCGCTGTGCTGTTCTTGGTGTTGTAGCCTGTGATGGTTTTCACACCATTATAGTACCTATACTCCACTGAACACTGCCAAAGTTTTGGCCTGTACTGTATGTGCAACTTGTGGTTGCTTATGTTCAGTACCGTCATAGGTATAATCCTATTTTCATTTTCATAATGCATTTTAACTTTTTGGATATTTGAATTTGATTTCTTTGATATATCAAAAAAGGTTATTCACCTTTTATTCAGTTACTCAGTGGCAACTGGAACTTTTTGGAACTTTTTAAGTGTTGTTTAGTAAAACTAAAACAAGTCCCATTTTCCACTGAGTAACCTTTTTTGCGATAACCATAACCATGACCTGGATGACTGAGAATTTTCACAGACAGGATTTCTTTGATACTATGACATCCCCTTGCCACCTGACTTTATGCATTTAACCTTACATCAAGGACCACAATAAAAGTATGTCTTGCTTTTTACCCTTGACATTTGTATTATGAATAAATTAAACTTACACTTTAAGGAATCTTTTAAAATGTGTGAAAAAGTGTTGCCAGTAAATCCCATACTGTATTTGGTGTGCAAGGGTGCGCCTACTGTATAATCACAGTAATAAATATAATAAGTACCAGTTATAACGTGCTAAAGTAAATAGCCAGAGAAATCTAATCTGAGCAGGATGATTAGAGAGAAGCCTTTGGAGAGTGAAAAGCTGTCTGTCAATGCACCAGAATATTTGCATGTAATACACATCACACATTCCTTCCCCTAAAACCACCATGACACATCAAGCTGCAGGGCTCAACCAGCTCTGGGGAACCATATTTTCCCATGGCCGAATTTGAAGCTTGAGTCAAAGTGAGCACACGTGGCGTTGTGAGAGATGCACTGATTTACGTGGCAAACAAACACGGTAGGATCAATTAGCCAACGCAGCCATCAGATCCAACTGTCAGTGCAAACTAATCAAGTCAAAACTCTTCTGTGTTACATCTTTTCTTTTTCTGCTGACCTCAACTTGGAGAAAGGAGAGAAAAAAAAAAGTGAAAGTTAGGAAGCATCAGTTTCTAATCAGGGCCCCTGTTGGATTACTCTGGGGGGGAAGAAGAAAGAGAAAAGCAAGAATGAAATAGTTATTAAAAGACTTGTGTTGGCCTAGCAGCTGTGTTTGATGATATAATAAACAGTTAATACAAAATTAGATCAGATAACCCAGAGGAGAACGCTAATTACCTTATTTCTGAAATAACCATAATCTCCCGTAGTACATCTGGTCCTTGGTTAATGCTGTCATTAATTCCAGTGATATTTTAGGCTCCTGAGGTCCATATGCTGCATATGCTTCTATGTATTTCATGTAGTTTGCCTACATGCCTGTCCACCTTTTCTCATTTTGTACTACACATTTATCAAAGCTGATCTCTGGTGGAAAAGATAAATATTTTCTTCCAGCTGTCATTACGGGACTGCATCTCTTTTGCTTTTGATCTGTCTATCCTTCATTTTATCCTAATCTCATGTTGAATCCGTGGGAAATTACTTTAACGACAGCATCTGTTACATGTAAATAGTCCATATCAAACATTAGCTAATAATGAAAGACACAATTAGTGACTCAAATGTACTTCTGGGTAAGGCGAACATATTACAGTATTCAGAAAGACTGACTTCGGAATTGCCACACACGTCTCAAACAGTCTGTTTATATTTTTTAAGTTGTTCCCCAAATTGGAGAAAACCCCAGTTAACCAGACCAACAGTTTACTGCTTATTATATAATAAACTGCACATAATTGCAGAATACAGAAGTGCTTTTTCCAGCCCACAGTTCGCTGCTGACTGTGATGGCTTGCTAAGATTTGCTACCTAGCAACACTGACTGAGATTTTAGATATTAGGATAGTGGATAGTGTACAGTTGGACATCCTACCTCTACTTTAACTGGGATTATTGACTCTGATTGCTTGTTTCAACATGGATTGTTAGAAAACAGTAAAATTGTTGAAAAAATGTTATTGTAAAATCTATTTTATTCTAAAATGACCATTTTTGGATAATGAAATTGCATTAAATACTTGTAGCAGTAATGAACAAAGGGGCAATGCAATGATAAAGCAGTGTATACTATGTCCTTTATCACTGGATGAATGTTAATATTCAGTTTACATTAAACCACTGATGATTGCTGCTTTATAGACATGTTGGCATCGGTGTTCCCTTATTTGCTTTTGTGTTGTCTGTAAAAGGACACTGCAGCCGTAAGCATGGACAATGCAAACTGAATAATACATATACTTACCACATAAAGTTTGCAAATCAGCAGTACATTTAAAAGAAAGGCATAAAGTCCTGTCATCACTTACTGTACGTTAAATGTCCAGAATGTGTGCATGTCGTTTGTCTGCCCTGGTCTGTCAGTCTGCATGCTTTATTTGCTCTCAACATTGTCTGTTATTGATTGAGGCATGCGTGCAAATTTTTGATTCATTGTGACCTATGAGCAGGTTTCATGTGTTGTTTTGTGTGTCTGAGCATAATTATTGTGCGTGAGTTCGATGTCAGATCAGCTGGGGCCCATCTCCAGAGTGCCTCAGAGTTCTTTCTACTCTTTTGATTCTTTAGCCTGTTACAGGCAGCGCTACTTGCTCTCACTTCTCTAGAAGTGGACCAGCGATGCTTAAATCTGGGTGTCTGATCGGAACACAGGATCATCTTAAACACAACACTAATGTCTGCTTACCACTGAGTTATATCTAACATACATCTAACCCCAGCAAATATTTCAGGTGTCACCTGCGTCCATGAAATCTTTAGTAAGTTACTTGATACATGACAACTCTGTAGCCTGTAAAGTAGTTAGTCTAAATAGCGATTTGTATTAGCTAATTTACTTCAACTTGGTGTTGAACAAATGCAAATGCTAGATTTAGGGTTAACCTCTAAACTGTTTGGGGAAAATTTAGACTAGTTATCTAGTTATATCTGGTAACAGAGCAAACAATAAGTCAGAATATGTGGTTAGTCTGAAGTATAGTGACGTGATTGTTTCCTGTGATTAACTGCACTTCATTACAGTTGTTTTCTCTATAGTGTGATACCCCCCACCCAGATACTGCAAGCTGTGTAGAAGAATCAGGATTGTATTTGCACATATGATTTGACTCACATCTGATTAACATTAGAGAATCCATTTCAAATGAACAAATGCTTCCTCTCTGCCTACCATGTGCCAGATCCTGGTCTCCCAGCACCAGGGGCTTTGGAAAAACTCAATGAAGAAGTTCTCATGGTCTGCTGGGTGGAAGTGGACGTGCTGCTCAATGGATCAGACTATCTCCCACTAATGACCTTTGATTGTTTTTGCATAGACAGCTCCAAACCACATTGTCTAGATCTTGTCTACTTTCCAAACTTGGGCCTAGAAAGGCATCATGTACAAAGCCGGATGAGTCTTTGAGTTTTTTTTTGTTTTTTTTTACTTTACAAGTCAGTTTTACCTCAGATCCTTCTGTCTGCAGATAAAACTCACATGATGGATTGTCTCAGGGCTGCAGATGCTTCCAAAAAACATAAATAAATGGTGCAGTACTCGGGCCTCCTTCTGGAACCCCATGACTTTTTGCATGCATGGAGATAAAGGTAATAAATTAATGCTGGAGCTTCTGTAAGCGAGCCAACAAATCAACCAGGATGCACTGAAACAACCACAGTTCCCTGATGATACTTTAATTATCAATGAGACTTCATCTGTTTTTTCCATTTCTGGCAGGAAATCTTCCAATTACATATTAGGCAAGAACAATGTGATCCCAATAAGCAAATTACAAAATATTCTCGCTCACAGTGTTAACTATGACTCTGCAGATTTTTGTATTTGCTCCACTGTTACCATTGATTATTGTGTTTAAGGGCTTGGTTAACACTATCAAAACTAACATTGTGCAGAAAACAAATCTTAGCGTTTCAGTGATTGTCCTAGAGGGAGCGTTTTAGCCGTATTTTTGTGGAGGCTTGATTGTTTACATCATACTGCGGTTTAAAGCTGTGCAGATTACTTGGCAGCATTTCTTTGTGCAATTCTGCTGTAAACAGAAAGTAAGAAGAAAAAAATTTAAATTATGTGGCTACAGATGGCTGGAATATGCAGACAGCCTGGTCTGTCTAATCTGCTGGGAAATTCAGTCCACATATGTAAAATACTACTTTAATAAGAAACAAGCTCACTGCAGTTCATAACATCTTCTAACAAAATCACTGTAGGGAATTCTAAACTCTGAACTGCTCAACTGCCCAAAATCTTTGACCCGCCAGACATCTGATGAATCGTTAGTTGGAGGAAACCAATTTATTCTTAATCCATATAGTGTTAATTCAGTTGTAAGAAGATTGAAGACACCCCCAAAGAATGCATGCATGCATGGATGGACGAATGGGTGGATAGCTTTATTTATAGACTAAACTTAACTACTAGGGAAAGACCTACCAACTACAGTATGACTCCACTATGGCATTTTTATCATGGCCTCAACTGGCGTTGCAGAATCAGATGGCACACTGGAAACAAAAAACAAAAAAAGGAGTGAGCAAACACAAATTTTCCAAGTGAGACACTCTTATGACCAGTCATTGCAGTTCTAGGGGATGGATAAAATGTTGGCTCACTCTTAAAATATGTGGCCTACGTTGTGCCATGCAGTGATTCTGCTCTAATTTCTTTAATATGAGGTAATGGAGGTATTCTTCATTCCAGAGGCAACTCCCCAATGATATGCTGTAGGAAGCCCTGAACTTGCAACTTCTAACTTGTATCTTGTTGACACAAATTCAAATCAACCACAGACGGTTCTTTGTGAGGAAGTAGCCTTTAATCTTTTCATAACCACTCTTGAGTCTACAGGGGGTGTGTGTCACTTCACCATGGTTTCCAAACATTATATGCAGCGTCTTTGCTTGCGAAGCACAACACAAAAACTTGGAATTCGCTGGTCAGATGCAGTGCAGCCTTCACTGCAGACAGATTATGTTGGATCTTTGAGTTGCGGGTAACAGATTAAACAGGTGTCAGATTTACATGGCAGTGAATAAAATCCTGTCAGGTGTTGGCTTTGAAGAGCTGACCTCACTGCTCCACCACTTCCACACTGCATTATTCACTTGATATTTTGACAATGGTCAATGCTGAAGCCTTGAATCTGACACTGAGACTCTCTACAGCTGGAAGTGTTAGAACAGTAATTGCTAGACAGGCTTTTGTGTGTCTGTACATGTGACCCTATATGTGCTTTAGATGTCTTTAGTACAACACATGAACACCAGAACCATAGCTTTCAAGTACTGTATCATATCAGCCCAGTAACTGATATGAAATAGCTTCAGCCGGTGTAGCTGACATTGATTTTGAGGAGGCGATTCAGCCAGATGTAAGATGTCTGAAAAGCTAAACAGACAGAGGCTGTTAGAAACAAGCTCTTAAGCATTTTGAGTTTGGGCGTTTGAGCTACATCTCATACGTAAAGACGTTATGGAGATACTGTATGTGTGCACATTTAGTAATAAATAAATACAAATGGATTACAACCAAAATAAACTTAAAACATATCATAGATTTGCCCACAGATTTACTTTTGGGTTTGATAGATTACACATTAGCCTAATTAGGTGTATAGATGCTTTAATACTACATATTTGCACTGAAATGAGTTCCCAGTCAAAAACATAGCTGACTCTGCACTGTCAGCATGGAACACAATTGGGTTATAAAGATGAGGGTTGTGGTAGCCGAACCGTTACACAAATAAATCTGTGAGATTTTAATAACTGTTACTAAAGTGATTTTGAGCAAAGCATCTCACTCCTGTTGCAGTGAAGCTCCTCAGTGACGACTGAAGTCTGAAGCATTATTAATGCAGGGTGTTGTTGTAATAGTGCTAATAAGGAGTGACAATTGAACCCAAATTATTAATATGTTAATTTGTAGTAGATAGGTTCTTTATAACAAAAAATGCATGCCATGTTTCTTTTCATTTTATTTTGAAGCAAATTTATTTGCATTTTGCACTGTTGGTGAGTCATTTGCAGATGTTTTCTGACATTTTATGGTCCAAACAATTATTAATTCATCATTGTAATATAAGAAAAATAGGTGTGTGATTTCATTCAAGGCCATAAATTATGTATGTCCCATTTGAATAAACAAGAAATATTTACGTCCTAATTTAGTTTCAGTAATCATCAGAACCATTTGTCTTCAGGTGACGATTACTAACTTTGAGTCAGTGCACTGGAAATTTGACTCTGGAGGTCAACTCTGTCAAAGCTGAAGCTGTGATTAATGGACAAACTCTCGAGCAGTCCCTTCTCACAGCCCTAGCGACACTCGCTTCAAATATTCAGCTTGATGAACGGGATCTGACCTGCTCTCAAAGTTCAAAGGTCAACTATTGCTTGAAATATGACCAGAACTCATGAGAAGCAAAGCAGCTGTTTCACAGTTTATCTCAGTTAAAAAACCAAATATGACAAGGGAGGGCTGGCTTTAGGATATGCAACCATAAATTAGTGTGTGTTAGATGCCACAATCATGACAAAGATCTTTACTTCACATCATGGTGGCTATTTGTGGTTTAACTTGTGCATGTTATTTATATAGCGTAGCAAAAAATGATGGGGCTTTGAATTAAGGGGTTATTAAAGAAAACAAATCCAATTGCAGGGCACGTGGAGGGAGGAACACTGAGAAGTTAGCGATCATATTTGAAAGGGAAACCAGTCCAAGGCCGTCAGTCTGAGGAGCTCTGCTGATCAAATCAGAGCTGCAGACAAAGAGAAGGAACATCTTTTAAAGTGTGTTTTATTGAAAATCATAAAAAGTGGTCAGGATGAATTGTGCCTCTGGGGAATCTGCTTGCAGACTTGCATATAAATCTCAGCCCTCCTCATGATGTAAACAAACATGTGTGACTCTCCTTCAACTGAGAAAGTGTCACTACTCTCACTTTACAATAGTTAATGTTTTCAGTTACTTCGTAGTAATTTAATAGCTGCACTCTATTCTCACTGCTTGCATGTGTTGGTTAAACCCCATGTAGATTTATTATGGCTTTATTAAACTGTGCAGCCTGCTGTATTTTTTTGCCATCCTTCAGGAGAGTGACCTCAGACTCCTGCAGTGTTGTTTAAACAGGGGGTTTGGCTGAACTGGAGTGAATCCCAGGCTCACAGCTCTTGCACAGTCGAGGCAACAACACGCAGTGCCATGATGAAATCCAGACATGACGTCCCGCCTTATCTATCTTGGGTGTTTCCACTTCAAATGTCGCTTTAGTGTGTAAAAGATAGAAGAAAACCCCAGTTCCTGCAACTTTTTCCTCCGCCTCCTTCTCTCTGTCCTTCCTTTGACTGGATTCCTAGAGCCCACTCCTTTGTTTTTACCAGGATGTGACTCAAATGTGCTCAGTAAAAATATTGCGGGTGATGACAGGCAGGTCTGGACGACAGGTGACAATGTCAGACCATTTTCTCACACTCTGGTAGTCAAGGTTTAGTGTTTAACTTTTCTTGGTCTCAAAAAACAAAATGAGGTGCAACTTTTATGGCTTTTCCTTCTTTGTGGAAATGCCTGTTCAGAGAGTTGAGTTTTTGTGCAGCCAAAAGGAGAGATATTGGTGAGTACTGGTGCCATCTAGTGTCGGCCTTGAGCCGCCTTCATTATAACTCCAACATACAGTAATGTCAGCTCCACTGTAGTCTTGTTTGTGATTCAAAGAAAAAGTTCACTCCTCTTGTGTTAAAAGTGGAAATTATATAAAAATATTTCTCAGTTCTTTGTCCCCAGGTTTTTACATTCCCGCAGCATCGATATGTAACCAGCCGGGGGAAGTTTGTAGTTTTAGTGAGGCTGACATATTTGATTGAAATTCACACAAACATTTCCATTATGGTGGGTGACCGCAGCAATGAAGATTACTGAGGCCTTGCTCTGTCCATATGGCGCAGAATAGTCCAGGCTGTTAGTCCCGGTAAACACCACATACTGGATTTTTTGTAAGCATATGTCAGGATCTGGCATTTTTATGTCCTTGACTGTAATGCATTTGTATATTGATGGTTGAATTATGTTGTTACACATTCTGCTCAGATTTATTTGTGTTTTCACACCATAATTGGATCAAAGTCTGCAGTGATTGAAGGTTTTCTTTACGTATCTACCAAGAAACGGTGATACCGGAGCCACACAGTGCAGCAGTAGCATCATGCTAAAGTTTTAAAGTAGTTACAAAGATAGTAGCCTCTTGAGTTTTTTGACCAATCTGGGATACTTTTAGTGTTAAGTCAACGGCGACTGCTCTGCACGTCATTGCCTCCTGAGGGTGATGTATCATTTCACAGCATCTTAAAGAAAACATGGGCACAGATGTGTGGAATTGGGAATTGCAGCCGGCAGCTAAAAATAACCCAAAGCTAACACAACATGAGCTCCTGCGAGTGTTTGTGTGTGTCTGTGTGTGTGGGTGGGGTGTAGCATGTTAAAATGGGCACTGCTTTCCATGCATGGTTATGGCTTATGAAAAGACTTCATCAGTGTCAGCCTAGCAGATCCAGAACCTCTCTCTTTTCTTCAACCAGGAGCCAAGAAAACCTCTCGCTCGGAAAGTGCAATTCCCATATCTGCAATTTCTGAATTACCTTATCCTAAATCATTAATTTCATACCACCTCACCCAGTTCACCTATTTCCCATGATTGCTCACCTAAAGTGCAAATAAATTGTGTATCTCCATGTAGGAATGGCAAGCTCTGCCTTCAGCCCAGGTCTCCTCCCATATATGTTTCTATTTCTATAGAAAGAGTAGACAAGTAGAATATGTGAAAGAACTTTTAAATCACATAAGCTGGGCATAAATCATTATGCTGCCCTCTTAGCCTGTGGCATATTGGCTGCGACTGGGATACTACACTTGGAAAAGAAGGAGCACCATCACCCCTTCCAAGATGGAACTGTACCTCTTCTGAATGTGGAAAAAGAGCCTCGAGGTGCAGCGGGAACAACGGTGGTGAACCTAAAATGTTGTCATCCAGTACAGAAAATGTCTGTGTCGCTGAGAAAAGGGTTACTTTTTTAATGGCTACCATTCCAAACTTTTTGCCTTTTCACTGCTCTTGTTTTCTGCTTGTAGTTTTAATTTTTACGCGACTGCCTGGCTGTGAAGGTCGGCTCCAGGGGTTTGGCGACAGAGAGGCAGAACAGCAGTGAATGAGGTCCCTGATGAGCCCTTGGCTTTGCAGCGCTGACCAAAGGTCCACAGAGCAGCTGTAGTTATTGGATGTCTCCCCAATAACAGGGCTCACAGGATAAGAGCATGCAGTCTAGGTCTTGGACCAGCACTATCAAGGACATGTAGTCCAGAACGATGAACTTGGACACAGGAGGCTAAAATCTTGGCTCTGCATTGTTTCCTGACTGAAATGAACTGCCCACACTATATGTCTTTATTAGCGTTTGACTTGATGCTTGTTGCTCCCTTCAATTTATCCACAGTGAAAGCAGAAGATGGAGATTCATCAAAAAACATGTCACAGACCCTTTTGTTCTCCTTTCATGGGTGTTTTATAGCATAGTTAGCCCCAAATTATTCATATGCAGACTTCCCCAGTCTAGAAGCCTAAAGCCAGCTACTTCTATTCTTCATGACTATATTCTTATCCAAGATATACAACGAAGGCCACAGAGACTAACATATATTCCTTGGCACTTGTCCTCCTCCAAGCCCGACGTCAGGCTAACAAATTTATACGACGCACCAATTGCAATGCCACGAACCTCTGTACAGAGATGAGGATAAGCAATTAAAGGCACTGCTCAGGTCCCGCGGGAATGTGGCGCCAAAGTACCTGAGCAAGCGGAGAATTTACTACTCGAGGTCAAAGGTCAGGGTCGTTTAGGGGTGATATTTGGAACATACGTTAGGAAGGCAGGCGCTGCAGAAATAACAACGCCTGTCTCAGGGAGGTCAACACTTTCAGACACAGAGACGAGGGCCATAATTTCCAAAAGAAATGATGGAAATAATGGTATAAATATTAGAATATTTTACAGAGTGTGAACCACTGCCAGTGTATATTGTTGTTGAGGTAATTACTACCTCCCTACCTCCTGCTGTTTCCGCTGACGGTACCTGCACATTTATCATTAACAGCAGCAGCTGGCTTCAGCTTGAGCCTGATGCATCACAGCACAGTTTAGCGACAAAAAGATATTACTTAGACATAATAATCAATTATTGATAATGTATTTTATTGGGTAAGGGTTTGCAACATTTTCCTGGAGACCAGGACTAATTGGACATTTGCGAAATAGGAAAAGACGTATAGGAATTGGATCAGTACCTAATGTCAGTTTCAAAATAGGAGTTGCAATAATTTAAATGCAAATAAGCCACATATACTGTAGGTTAGCTTCTATAAAGGTATATAACGATGTTTAACCTTTAAAGGAACTGGATATATACTTACAAACATGAATGTACATCAGCAAATGTGCACACAAGTGCATTTTGTAAAGCCTGCTTTGACACATTCAGACTGGAAATCAAACTGGCAACGTCTTTACGATTCAAGTGGAAGCGTGTAAGTGAGCAGATGTCTTTTTGGACATTTGCAAACAGCAGCTGACAAGATTTATAATTTTAAAAAAGTATTTGTAGCAGAGACTTTTGCAACAACTCAGACCAGATTCAGAGCTAAGACAGTCATTGCGTGAATATGCTGTCAGCGGTTATGAGTTTTAATGGTTTTCTTATTTACTGGAGAACTGCTTTTTAATTTATTGCAAGGTCTTCTGTTTTAAAGCATATTGAAATGATATTTAATAAAAAGAAAATGCATATACCAGATTACTGTACATATTTTTCTTGATTGTTGTCAGTATTTGTTTGTTCACCTCATTTCTCCGTCTTTGAACACATTTTCCCACCGTTTTATGTTCCACGGCATCAGATCATATTCGATTTTCTTTGTGGTCTTAGGCCATAAACCTTAACCCTCCAATCACGGAAACCTGCTTATCTGACCTCATACTGTAGTAATGCAATAACAAAAACATTATACATAAAACAGCCCTTATGCATGCATCACCATAGCACCTGTTAGACAAAAAGTTGCGTGCAAAAGCATGGCTCGCATTCAAAAGCAGCCTAATCAAGTGCACAGATGCGATGGTTTATTATCTGAAATGATACTTGGCAATGAAGCCATTCATCACATTTGTTGAAAATTAATTTTGCGAAAGTCAAACCTTTTATTAAATCATGCCATGATGTTATGCAGATTGCACATATGGCTCCCAGAAGGCTTCACACGACTTTACATAGGTGTTACCACATTACATGGCAGCACTACAGACGAATGTGATCTCGGGCCAAAATAAACAGAGCCGTAGTTTGATTTATTCAGAGGTGATATATTTCCTAAGCCAACAGCCCATACAGTAAGTTGACTGCCTGCTCACTGTGCCAGAGTGTCGTTACTCCACATACACATGATTCAACCAGTGGATGGCTCACACAGAAAAGTGACAAAAACATAAATTGTGATTTTCTGTCTTGGCAATTCTGGACTTTGCCTCCCACGCTTATGTAATTGATTTCTTGTCATCAATATGTTTCTTAATGTCGATTTCTTGTCCAGCAATGTGTTTACTCAGAAAACAGCTTTATCGTATTAAGCAAACGCAAACAAAAATGTCTTTTTACATCTGTCTGGCAGAAAAATGGACAATCTTAATGAAGCTGAAAAGAAAAGAGGCGGTTACAGGATGGATACTGGGGTCAACGAATGTGTGAACTTAATAAGAGCTTTTCCATTTTTTCGTTTTTTGAATAATCTATTCTCTGCCTCAGTCTGTCTGTTCTGTAAGAGGAATCCTTCGTTATATTATGTTTGCTTTATTTTCTCAGAGGGTGTCATGGTGCAATCTGCACAACTCAACTACATTTTTTTTTTGTGAACTGAGTTCTACTTTGATAATTAGCTCGATTAGCTTTTGGTGCTGATCTGGATGTGGGATTTCAACAATTATGTGTTTATTGTCTGTTGTGCTACATTTATGTGCTGATGAGAAAGTCTGGCTGAACTGATGTGTGTTTATCACAAAATCAAACCCAGCAGACAGACAGACAGACAAACTTTTATGGAAGCTGCAGTTTGGTGTTGATGGGTTTGTTTTCTGCCGAGTGTCTTCCAGTTTCATCTGTGTTTATCCAGGAACGAATTTCCAACTGATATGTCTCTTATCCAGCAACGCCCTCATTCAAAATCTTGCAGATACTATTACTATTATTATTAAGTTTATACCTTGGTGCTGCCCACTCACAACACAATCCACTTTTTTGCCCAGAGTTTCCAGAGGGTTGAAGTGATCCACCTCTTTTTACAACTGAATCATACGTGCGCTAAAACCTAAAGCTTTTTGGGTGGAAAAAAATCAAACTGCATAGATGGTCCTTAATCACACACAGGCTTCTGCATGTGCACATGTTGACGTCTCACAGCTCAAAGCCTTTGTGCCAAGTTATTGTTTGAGCAGGTAAAAACAACAGGCCAACAGTCAATAGCAGGAAGCGAAGGCCTGGCCGGCCTCACAGCACACAGCTTTTCAACAGAGGAAGTGATATCGAACAACATAAAGTCGTAGAGTTATATTTCAGCTCAATATTTGTTGAGTCACTTTGGCCAGACATATGCTGCCCTTCATCACAAAGCCAAGGACACAAACTTTCAAGAACCAAGAGATAAACATTAACAGCAACACAGTGCACATTTACACACACACACACACACACACACACTCACACACACACCGCTTTGATAGCTGCATGGCTTCTGCACTTTCATGACTTTATGGAGTCGAGATGCAAAGATTTTCTGCAGAGGCATCCCCCATTCGACTTCAAGTGAAGTTACATTGCTGAACAAGCCCTTATTTCTGTTCACTGCCGTACTTTCGTTGAGTCATGATTCTAATTTAGTTTTGAATAACAATAAATGGTATACTTTACTGTGGTAAAATCCTGCTGATGCCTCTTACTGATCCTCCAGGGATTCTTTTCAGAGGTTTACTGTGACCACAGGTCAAAGTGAAATGTTAATGGGGTTACTGACTTTCCAGGAATGTTGAACACTTCCTGACAGCTCACTGTGTTGTTATAAAGTTACTCAACAAATACATATTTCTTCTATTGGATCCAAATGAGAGTGCGGAGAGTTTGCTGAATTTCCGTTGTATTAAAAACCTTTTATTTATCCACTTTTTTTTTTGCCATTACCACAGTAACTTGATTGTTTGATAAAAATTTGGAACAGAGGAGCTCAGGAAATATATTGCTGACACACGTTCTCCAACTATGTGACAGTGAATGAAATGCCATGTGGAATGTTTTTCCGAGGCAAAAACACACAGTACAACTAGTTTTATGAACACGATATTTTAGTTTACAGGATGTTTGACTGATGCGCTGTCAGCATTTAAAAAAACAATAATTAAACTGCTTCAAGATTTGTGAAATGACACGCCACATTTTGTCTTATACTTAAAACATCTGTTTGAGAAATTCATCTAATTGACCTACTTTTTTTTCTGTTTGTTAGTGTGTTAATTTCATTTTTAAAACCTTTTCTTTTTTTGTGACTTTTAACTAACTTGTATTAGTTTGTGTTCATTTTCTCGGCCAATTCAGGATATTTTTGTGGTTTTGATGATGTTTGTATTGATTACTATGCGTTCTGGTCATGCCACAAAGTTAACACTGAGCCTTCATCTTTGTTCACCTCTGACACCTTTGCGTTGAATGAAGCTGTCTCATGTTGAGAGGGGACATGAGCTTGGTCGGTCAGTAATGGGACAGTAAGTTCACGTCCTTTAAATGCACAAACTACATCAAAAATCCACTGTAGCCCATTGTACCTTTTTTAAATAAGTCAAATAACACGCTGAACAAAACATGAGACTCTCCAGCTTTAAGAAAACATCCTTGATTATATTTGCATGGGCACAGTTTTAATATGTTTGCTCCTTTTCAGTTTTAAGGCTGATGTCCATCTTTTGCATTGAGATTATATAACTGTGTTCGACATATTCCATCATCTTGGTTACACTTTCCTGGTGGATTTTGTAAGTATTCCAGTCTGGCAGCTTTCAGATTAGAGAGGCTCTTCTCTGTGAAACCACTTCCTGTTGTAAGATACACAAATTGCTCTCTGTTTTCTCAGCAGGGAGGAAGCTGTAAACGAGAAATTGATGAGACCGCATAGCTGCATTATGAGTGTGATGTCCACCATCTTGTTAATTGTCCTTTCATCATGTCTAGGAAGCGATAATTGTACACACATTGTAAACGCGAGCGGGACTCTCAGCACTTCATCAGGGATTTCAAATGCCCCACCCTAACTCCCAGAAGACTTTACATTTTTGTTTTGGCTACAGAGCCCGATTGGAAAAAATGCAATCGTTCCAACTTCACATTGTTTGTGTGCTTGTGCTACTATGTGTGCACCCATGTTTAGGCTGAGGTCAAAGATTTCTTTATTTTTCTTCATGGCCTGGCCATGGTAGTCCTGAAAACCTTTGTGGCTGTTTAAATCAGATGGGTGTGAAAACTGAATGTCAGTCAGCAAAGTGTGCAGCCCAAGGAAGCAGATCTTTCTCGATTAGTCGACATTCTTCATTTAGGTGTTGGTGTCTTAAGCTAGTGGATATGAAACCGAATCTAAATTTTCATACATGAAATCCATATCTCTGTTCACACACACATTCACCTGACTATAAAGCACCAGGTGCTGTAGTGATATAACAGGCGTGAAATAGAGCCTTTGCTGCAGAGCTTTGAAAGGACTGACTGAAGGGGGAAAAAAAGGTGACAGTCATGCAACGGTCTTAACAGGAAAGGAAATACACATGATTTTATTCCTGGATTTCATCCTGATCGCTACCACAAGCGCTAATTAAATGGTTATCTCAGTGCCCTGTTTCATTTTAATTCCATCATTTCCATTTGACTTGTAGCGCATGGCGGAGGTATTTGTCTTTTTTTTTCGACCAGTATGAGAAACGGGGAGTAGCACAACTCTCTGGAGCTCCGTGTAGAACTTAGTATTTTCCTTTTTTAACTGACGAAGCATATTTTCTTTGGGAAAGTGTATCATCAGTGTCACCAAATACACCAGGCTGTTAACACATTAGACGTTTATGAGACACAAATAGGTTGAGTGTAATATACCTGACAGAGGAATTAGTTGAGTTAATAACATTAGGCTGCTGGTGATCAACTATTAAACCTCCAGGTTTCCTACAGAGTAAAACAACCTGAACCACAGTGACAAATTACCTTTTTATCAATCCCGTCTTGGTGTATCTAATATTGCATTAGTCTCGTGCGGTGAACTCCATGTGTGAGCATAGGTCATCTTATGTTCTCTTTCAAACATTCGTCTCGGTGTCTCACTATGGGGAACGCTCTCTCAGCGTTATCCTCAGAAGCTTCTATTTCATTAATCCAGCCATCATTGGCTGGCAGTCGTGACGCTTGTGTCAAGGCGGAGCCCCCTCCTCTCCTATAAAAGGGGTTGACACAGCGTCACTCGTCTTTCAAATACCTCTTTTCGCTTTACTCAGGAGTAATACTTAGGCAGTTGAGCCCGCGATCGCGCCCAGCTGGGGCAACGAGATGGATGTCCTTCTCCCGCTGACGGCGGAGGCGACCATGGATATTGGTGAGGAAGCTTTTGTGTCCGACCCACTCGAAGCGAACTACGAGCTCCTCTCGGAGTCCTCGGAGGGAGCGTCAGACAACCTCATATTTGATGAGGAGGACGAAACTCCCTTCGCGCCCTCTGGTCAAATCTCCATGCTGGAGCCACATGGACCAGGCGGGGACAGCACGGCAGTAGGTCAACCCCTGAGCATGGAGCTGTTTGACGTTGCAAAACGTGCGGCTGAAAAGCTGGCAATTCCGTGGCCTGCGGTAATGACTGAGACTTCCACCTCACGCTACGAGGGTAAACGGCTTCCCAAAGCTAAGCGCACCACCAAGCAGGTTCTACCCATCTTCCCAGAGTGTATGGAGGAGGTCAAACGCTGCTGGGGAAAGCCGTTTTCATCTGCCAACCCCGTGCAGGGCTCATCAGTGTTTGACTGCGTGGAC
>JAUYWH010000002.1:20319109-20358281 GCA_034779795.1 Ctenopoma multispine
GAGGTGGGGCTTACCTTGAATGACGAGTGACGCTGTGTCAACCCCTTTTATAGGAGAGGAGGGGGCTCCGCCTGGACTGCCAGCCAATGATGGCTGGATTAATGAAATAGAGGCTTCTGAGGATAACGCTGAGAGAGCGTTCCCCATAGTGAGACGCCTCACTCATGTTATCAGAGAACAGGGGTTACAAAACAAGTAACCTCAAGTTGTTCTCACTTCATAAATCTTTCAGTTTTGCTATATATGTTGAGGTGCCAAGTGGATTATGGCTGTCTGTCGTCATTCATTTCATAGACTAGATGACATTTGACAGTGAAATATGCAAGAAATTGCTCTTTTGTTATTCACTGATACATAAGACATACAGTATATTAATATTCTCTGTAAAGTATATATAAAGTATAAATAGTCCTATTCAAAACTGCAGTTTGTAAAAAGAAACTCATTTTTAAAAATCTTACTAGTTGTTTTTTTTCCCCATAATGTCCTTTTTAAAAGTCAAGCAGGAAAATCAAAATGAGTATATCAGAAACTACACAACATTTGGTATACCTACCTGACTAACATTGAATACTTTTAGGTTCTATATTGTAAAAAGCAGTCTGTGAGTGAGGGGGGCACCGTAACTCATGATATCGTACATTTGGAAACTGCAGAAATAGCAAACATATTGAGTTCCAAATGAGGCTACAAAATCGACATCCATTGGCATATTAAAATTAAATTAGATTAATGCATCTAAATGGTACTTTTTTGAAACTTGCTTCAGCTTATCAAGAAAACGTATACTGTGATTTTGTAAAGGAACTAAACACTAGCATTACAGTGACTGCATTAAAGGCCAAAGTTCCACCTAGATCTATCTTGTGAGATAGCCTAGCTGGCTTTATCTAAAGAGTTTCTTCCTTTTTAACTGGTATATCAAATAAAATACGTATTTTTTTACTTCTAATCCCACATACATGAGACAGTAAATCTGATCAGTAGAAAAACAAATTAAACCAGCTGAAACCTTCTATTATCAGTGTAGCAGTAGCTGCCATATTGACTTCTAACTATAAAAAGCCCCTATTAAAACAATCAATTACAAACCCTAAAACCACTGTAGTCACTCCTTTCTGTCCATGCAGAGTACATTTATTTTATATCATTCGACACATGGCATAAGTAGGATGTTGGACAAGCAGAAGCGTTTGGGTGATACAGGGGAAAAGAATGATGTGTGAATACTGAAACACAGACCATTTTCCAGTGGCTCAACTCAACCCTCTAATTAACCAGACATTTAATACCCTAAGAAGTTCATCGATCAGAGATGTCAAAAATCTGAGAAAAGTCAAACTTGTCCAAATCAAACATCGTCGAGGAATCTCCTTCAAACAGTTCATCCAGAGAGTAACTGGAATCCAAGGTGTCCTGAGTGGAAATCATTCAACAGCTACTGTGGATGTCTGTTAGCAACATAATAAAATAAAAAGGTGGAAAATGTCTACAGAATATGTAAAGTTTTCAGTGTTTGCAGTTTTAAGTGAAAAATTGTGAAATGTCTACTGACAAATTCGACATGTTTATATTCATGTTTACTGTAACCAGAATATTTCAGCTTATTATAGTAAGATGAGAGGTTTTCTCTCTGCCAACCCACTGCGACTCTCATGCAATGTCTTAGAAGCTATGGTTTTACAACTGATTAGTTTTTATACTTCTTGGCTTACAGAGAAAGTGGATAAGCACCGAGACCGAAGGGGAACTCCCCGTCCCGCAAATATGCCAAATTGAAATGAGGATCAATCTGATAATTACCTTTTTATGACCTGGAATACATTAGAGATGACGTTGATGGATTGCTACCAATATACTGTGTCACAAACCACAGTACTTTATTTTGAATCAAATGAACGTCCACACCAGTAGCTGTTTAAAAATCCACTATTGTCCATTTACAGTATATAGTATATCTATAATATCTATTCCAACAAACTTTAACAACAATAATAATAATATATTACTAATCCACTTGTGGATAGTCTGTGGACAGGTTGCCCCTTTAGGCGCCCAGGGTTGGGCGTTTAGTGTCTTGTCCAGGAGACACTTTGACACGTAGCCAGAATTTGGGAAGGGACTAGATATGAACCACCAACCGTAGTTGCTGTATTAAATTTTTTTGGCCATGAACAAATTAACTATTACCCTGATGATGATGATGCTAGATGAAAAGCTTCAAGGTGACCAAATCTGTTAGTTTTAATCCTGAGTGGGATATACACAAAATGTACAAAATGTTATGGAAATCCAAGCAACAGGCTAGATGACGAGACATTGTGTGGGATCTATGAATGTCTGTGATGGTTTTTGTGCCAATCCATGAAGTAGATTCTGGCCTGTTGATTACTCTGGATGAAAAGTTGCACAATCACTGACATATTAGGATTCATCCTTCAGGCGCAATGGATATCTGCATCAAATGTAATGGCAATCCATCCAGTATTTGTCAAAACCAAAGTAGTGCATCGACCAACCAACATTGCCTTATCTCGGATATTACTCTTCATGATCAATGAGTTTTCATGAGTCTGAAATTTGTTCGATTTAGGGAATTAATAAGAAAATTGTTTATTGTAAATTGTTTATGGAAGCAGAAGTTATTTAAATGCATCATTTGTGGACTAAACTGTCGAAAGATGAAAACCACAGGCCACACATTTTGAGCCTCATACTCTTTTAGTGAATTTGCTTCAGCTCCACAGTGCGTCAGGTATCTGTGATGTTCCCACTGTCTGCTGTAGCTCTTCTATGCTCATCAGTGAGTGCTTAAAATGTCAGTAGTACTTGTAGTTCTTGGCCGAACTTTAGTGGAAAGAGAGAGAGTGAAAGCTTATATTTTTAATCTTTGCAAATTGGAAAAATAAAATCCCTTCTGGAGCAGGCTGAGTTTTTTTTTTTTTTTTTTTTTTTTTTGCAGTATGCAACCTCAGATGCTCAGAATTTTTATCCTAATTTACAGTTCATGGTAGAAAAATCCCACCTTGAGGAAATCAATTAAACTGCAGGAAGAACAGGAAAGAGCTGTGCACAGGTGTGTGTGTGTGTGTGTGTGTGTGTGTGTGTGTGTGTGTCGTATCTGAGCAAAGAGTCTGTGGAGATTGTCCTGCTGAAGGTTAAAGTATCAGGTGGTGTGTTTGATAATAAAGACTGGAGGTTAAAGATTGTTCAGACTTAATTAACCCATTAAGTGCTGTGAATGCCATCCAGTGCTGTTCGGTAGTAAAGGTTTTAGTCTGACCAATGCGCTTCATCTTCGGGGATTTTCTCAAAATGCTTTACCCCTTGCCCTCAAACATTGGTACTGTAAAACTGGCCATCTGGACGTCTGCTCTCACCAGCTGCCCCAGCTTGCAGCACAATCTTGTGCCAGAGGAGCTGTGGCATAAACATAATAAAGAAAAATTTGCTTTAAGTCCATATAAGCGTCCATCAGATTCAATCAGTCTGACCAGGCTGTATGTGAAATATTCAAAATACTGCCTTTGCAGTCAAAAAACTGAAAAATAATTGTGGGCAGAACTCATAAATCATATAGCCTATTGTAGATGTTCTTTATATTTGGCATGTTTGATATTATGTAGTGAAGGATTAGCTATTTGATGTTAGTTACAGCAACAGTAGTGAAAGCAGCAGCAGCAGCAGCAGCAGCAGCAGCAGCAGCTTCAATCCTCCATCAGAATTCCAGGCACAATACTGCTGTGTAGGTTAGGTCTTATTTCGGTTTGAATAGTAGTTTGGTTGTCTGTATTCATTAAAGTTAAATTACATGTGTCTGTGAGTTGGATGGCGAAAAACCACAGCTGAAACAAGAGGCTTAAGGTGGATTTATACCCTGTCCAAACTGCTTGTTGGACAGTCTCAGAAACCGTCTCCCCACACCTTTCCAAAGCCGGATTAAGGAGGTCTGTGTCCGACCATTTTCGTAACTTTTCTGAGAATTTATGGCTGGAAGCAACACGTCCATACAGAACCAATTTTCCAAAGGATTCACAACACCAGAGTAATTTGAAGGTTTTATTCCACATATAATGGCATAAAGGCCAACGTTTGCTTTGAAGTCTAGTTTCAATCACTTCATACTCATCTGCGGAGCTGTGCAACATGTCATTCTTTTGCATTTAAATCAGAATTAACTCAATCTGGAATGTCTCCAGTGACATTTTGCCTTGTAAACACATCTGCTGACAAGTTCACTTATTTAATGTGTCCAATGGGAATCCTTAGCCAAAGCATACTTATTCCAAGAAAAAAATGAGAAGTGTTTCAAGCTGGTGTTCATGCTGCTACCTATGGTATTTCTCTTGGCTTCTGGCAGTAGCGTGTTAAGATTAGTCATTCAGAGTTGTCACCGCTGGCACGTCTCGTCTTTTACCAGGGCGTGACATCATACACGTTGAAATTAAGCCCGGCAACCATATCGTCCGTAGTCAATTAAACTCCTGGATGTTTTGACCCAAACAGCAGTAAATATTGGAGCAGATTTCACGTTCCATTTCGTATGAAGTCACGTCTCTTTACAGATGGATACCTACTGTTTGTCATTTTTAAATCATGCAGCCGTCCTGTTGTCTATATCAAGATTGAGAGGAATCTCAAAAGAGTGCATCTGTTAGTGTCGTGTTGCTCTTTTTCTGATCAGTGTGTGTGTGTGTGTGTGTGAATCAGCTGGAATGGCAGCAATTTATGAGACTTGCAGCAGAAATACAGATTGGGTGCCATTTATGTTGTATATTTGTATTTCACCTCAAGAGTTCAACAAATCTAACAATGATTCATGCGTTTTCCCGACCGAGTCAATTACCTAAAACAAAAAATGTACAGTATACAGCACAGCACTTAACTTAATGGCACAGTGTAGACTTGTAAAAATCAGTTGAATCCAGCTGGCGAACAGTTTTACAGCACAGTCTCGATGCTTCAACACTTTAAATGCTTTCTTATCCTTTTACTGCTCAGACCTCAGAAAACAATTCCTGCATCTTAGGTGAAAATAATTAGCACACAGGAGATAGTTTAGTTAATTTTCTCGACTCGTCCCCTCGCGCTGTGAGAATTGTGACAGTACTGTGCAGTTAAGTTATTCTGATGTACTGCTCCTTGAACTTATTTTAAAGGAGAAGTTCAATCAGATTTATTCAGCTTTAAAATGCTACGGTGAAAAATCAGTGTATTAAACCTCCTGCAAATGAGCTCACAAACCAAAAGATGCCAAGATACTGATGCTGTGACTTATAAAGATTTATTTTTCATACAGTCATATGTGCACCGGTGTTGCATGTTATCCCCATAACTGCTCTTATTTCCTCTTGTGTTTCTATATCATTAAAGGCAAATGACTAAAGAAAACTGTACCGGTTTCACTCCCATGTTTTACACAAAAATACATATTATTACTTTTTACTGACACGCAGTGCAGTTGTAAAGTCAATTAGCAGTTCATTAATGAGCTGCATGATGCCGTAAAGTGTCAGGTGATACAGTAATTCTTTGCAGGTTCATCGCTGGAGGCAATTTATGTAATTCCAAGTACTCAACTAGTTGTGATTGTCAGTATAAAAATGATGGTGATAGCTGCTTTAATAAAGACCAGACTTTGGATGGTTTTAGAAGGTTTCACTCTGACGTCATTCTGCTTTCATTGTGTAGTTTTTGTAAACTTATATAAATACTAAATACTTCTACAAGTTGATTTCCTACCAGGATGTTTTACGGTTTCCTTTTTTAAATGATCTACATTGATTTTATTATGTATATCCCCAGTAGCTCACAGCTGACAGTACTAGTATAAACTGTGTCAGATTCATACTGTGAGTATTTGCTTACTGTAATAGAAAACAAACTAATGTTGTTCTCATTTCTCTCTGTACATAACAGCCTCAAAACGCTCTAACATGTAACATGACACCAGAGAAATACTTAAACCCAGTAAAACAAAAGTACACGTTCAGAGGTTTCACAGCCAATAAATGGCTGTGGAGTCGTACTTCTTTCATCAGAGGCAACCCACACAGAGCTGACACTGTTTTTCTAGAAACCGAGCAACAGAAAATCAACCGAATCTAATCATCAGCATATAGAATTTAGGGGTTTTCCACTGTAGGTATAGTAAAGGTGAAAAGTGGCATAAGCATGATTCATTGCAGTGCTAATAAGAGCCACAGCTAGATTACATACATTCCATCAGGTGTTTAAAGTACAAATTGGATTAATGATATTCTTAAAATTGCTTTTCAACTGTTTGTTTATGCAGCATGCATGGACGTTACTGTACCTTAGTTAGTGTCATAATAAAGCATGATGATGTTGTATTCAGGAGGCTGGGAAGTTAAAAAAAAACTAAACTGCTAGAAATGAAACTTGGTTGTAAAGCTGGAGTATTATGAGGAACCCCGCTGTGAGCTACAGTTCAAAGATTACTTTTGTTTTTCAAAAGCGGGCAATTGTGTTTTCAGAACTTTCAGAACAAACTAAAGTGATTTAAAAAAACAAATAAAGAGACATAATTCTATCAGTCAAGATATTAAGTATATCATCCTGTTTGCACCATAACAGAAGTCTAACAGTGGTGAACACCAGCACCAGAGCAGCATTTCTGTTCAGAAATGTGTTTTGTTTAAGCACACTGCAGTAGTTTTATTTCCCTTAAACATGGAACAACAGGCAAGCAGAGCTTTCTCTCACCACTTATTAAACAGTAAAACAGAAGAAACTGTGACATAAACAGAGAACAACACAACTACAATGATTAGTCTGAAACTCATTGGTAACTTTTTTAAAATTACCCGACATAAGATAATTGACTGGTGTGTTTTTATTTTTTTTATACTGCCTACAGCCTGCCAAGCTACAACTAGCTGTCCAAGGCTTTAATAACCTGTACTTGTTCTTATTTAAAAATAACACCATTAAAAAGCGTTGTTGGTGGCCTCGGATTTAAAACCTGCATTAACTGAGCTGTAGCTTTAGCTCCATTCATCAGCTAATTGTTGGCTTTGCTGTTTTTGATCAGGAAATGTCCAAACTGAAGGCATACCATAATCATTTTCAGAGCCCTGTGTACAGTAAATAAACCAATGTAATACATGACCACGCTAAATAAATATCTTTTTAAAGATGATTTCAAGATAGCATTTGCTTTTTCAGTTTCTTCTGTAGAAAACAAAATGTTTTTTGTCATGATTTGCACTAAAGGTTATAAGTTGCTTTGAGAACCTGCTGTACAAATATAATGTATTGTTAGAATTTTTTTCACGTCATCTAGGGAGTAATTAGTGTTTGGCAGTGTTTGTGTTTCTCCAGGCCAGATAACCTGAATACACCCTTTGTTCGTGAGGGACTTCTGGTGGGAGTTCTGGACAAGTGGTTTTGAAGTACAGGAATTTGAAGCTGGACTCGTCATTTCTCCTCAGTCGACACATTGCCATGTGTGGCGAGTTTGTCTAAGATCTCCGAATGAAAAGGGGCCTAAACATGGGAGAAGAAAGTCACGCTTTGCCATTTTCTGGTGTACTCATTGTTACTTTAAGGGGTGTCTCTGTGTGTAGATGCCTCAAAGCTAATACCTCTGTCTGACGGCCTTATTAAGGATGCCACGAGGGAAGAGAAAGGAGATCCAAATAGTAAATTCAGTTATCGTAAAGAAATCCACCCAAAGCTATTGGCCTGCAGTCAAACATATTTGACTCTGCTGCTGAATGGCTCATTGCTTCGCAGTGGTTTGGCTGCTGCTTTTGTAGCATCCAGCCACCTAAAGCTATTGAACTGACTGTTCACCTGTTACCTGTGCTTTAAAATAGACTTCTCTACCTTATACAGTATGTGAGGGAAAGATGCCAAGGTGAGAAATTCAACTCAGAAAGGACCAGAAATTAGATTTAAACCCACAAGTTTCCTTCTGTAACACTGGTTAGGTTCAGCAAGTTCAGTTTTCTTATGGAAAAAAAGGGCAGAACAAAACATAGACAAAATGGAGGGAAAAAAAGGATTATAATAATAATTGAAACACTCGGGGAGATTCTTGTGGATAGGCAGCACCTTAAGGTGTTGAGTTCAGGGGCGGGAAGTAAACTACCAACCTTGGGGTTCGTAAACAAATGCAGACAGCCGCGGTTCCCCCGAAAGAGGTCTGACCTTTAATAGTTAATTTATAGCAAAAAGCAAAAGGATTGTATCTGCTGTTGAAAGGATCCGTTAACCAACACAATATACGAAGAAAGTATTTGTGTAGTTATGCACTGTACACTGATAGTGAAGGTTACAGTGTTTTGGTACTATATGACACTCCCTCTTTCCCTGTTGCTCAGTCTCATGTTATGTTCACATGGCTCCAACTAAATACCACTTTCACCATACATTAAACTGCCAGTTTGTTCATTATTATTTAATCACATCTGTATTTGTCTGGACTTTAAAACATGAGAAAATAGTGAGAAATTAATGAGTAATTTTTTATTTAGTCTACGTGGACTTTTGTGCCTATTTTTGCTAAAGATGTATTTGATGTGATTCACAGCAAATATCTGGTAGAAGTTGCACATATACTTAGAAGCAGCCAGCTGCTCTTTTATTTCAGCCTCATCCCTCTGCTTGCCTTGCTCAAGAGCACTTGATAGGTACACAAAGCTATGCCTCTCCTCCAATTTCTACCAGCTGCTTTGTGTCTTCAAACAGGCCACTTTCTGACCACAAGGTCACTCTCCTTTCCATCAGGCCCCTGTGCCACATGGAGAAGTGCTCTACCACAGATCTAAATGTAAATACCTCTCTTGTTAGTTTTTGCTCAGGCCAGGCCTTTAACAGGAATTCAAGCTGTGCTTGCTTGCCATTAGGCCCTGGCAAATGAAAAGACATAATTCAGATTATTAAGTCAGTCAGGAGGGGGGTGTAGAATTGTCAAAAACACTGCAAATATTACAAAACTCTAAAATAGCTTCCTAATTGAATCTGTCGGTGTGCTCTGATCTGGCTATTAGACACATTAAACTCTTTGTACAGGATAAAATGTAGACTCGCTAAATTAACATTAGCTGGTAAATGTGTCAAGCAAATGTTTGCGTTTTCACACACTGACACAAAGCCCTACTGTTTTACGCTGTACAGCACTGAAATAGGAGGTGTTTTTAAATAGAGTTTAATAATCTCTTGCATTGGTGTGAAACATCCGTAGAATACTAAATAATGCTGAGCTGTTTGAACACCACAGGTGTGGTCAACGTCTGTCAGGAGTTTGCACTCGGTAGTCAGACTGGGAGATTTACCAAGCATGTTAAAGTGTAGCCAATTTTACAGTCCTAAATTATGTGTCCATCTTGGAAAAATAAGGAAAAGTCAAGGGGTAAGAGGGAGATTTGCCATTAGAATCTATTTACATAAGTGTGGAGTGGATTGTCCCTGGCCACTTGCTGAAGACATAACATATTACTGTTGAAGAAAAACAGCAGATTGGGAGTTCTCTGTCATCTGCGCAGCAATACACACTCATCAGGCCAACTGTTGAGGCAATGAAGTGTTTATCCAGATTCACTTTTAGCTGATGAAATGTTTGATGCATTGTGTTTCACTGAATGAGACTTTCCGGCATCACTGGGATTTGTTTTATCGTCAGGAGTTTCGAGAGATGTATTTAAAACCCAGGTAATATTTATGAAATGGAGCTGCCGTTTGATCTCAATGCCACCGTACAAAGTAGCATTGCAATGTTTCACTGTCATTCTTTTGTGGGTTTATAGGTCAAACTTTTCAAACATTTATGCAAATTGCTAATTTAGTGTAAAAAAAAAAAAAAAAGAAACTAGTAATTTACTGATGGAGATGCACCATTAAAACGTACTATAAATCAGTTACTAGAAAAATATCTTTGGTGCCCCAGTCACAGCAGTGTTGTAAATAAGATGTACAAATTCATTTTCCAGAAAGGTTGGAACCCTTTCTAAAAGACAATGAAAAATAAAATCAGATTTGTTAATTTGCTTGAAACTTTATTTATTTTGACAAAAGTACAAAAAAAACTGCCAGTTCTCTTTATGAGGCACCATAAATAGACAGGTAAGCTACGCCACATAGTATATTATTGGTTTTATGTTTTATTCATAGTTCATTGTCCTCAAGTGTTTGAAAGGCGCCTGTAAATTAAATATTTTGATATTATCATCGTCACTGTAGCGCGTGCATGAGGCCTGACATCATCCTGCTAAAATATCCACTGATTTCCCATGAGAAGACATGTCCTTGACAGAAGTGTGTCCCTCTAAAATATGTCCTGCTCTGCCCTAAAAGTATTTTCACACATATGCAATCACCGGTGGCATGGACATGGATAAAGCCCCATACCTGGATGATCTGGATGGTCTTTTTTTTTGAGAACTTAAAGTCCGTTTTTCAGCAAGCTGAAACATTACCACTGTCTTTTGGTCTGTCTGACACAAACTCGGGCCTCGGAGAACATTTTTGGATTCAAGGGGCAGAATGTGTTAGCTGACAGTGGTTTTCCAAAGTATTCCTGAACCTGTGTGGCTATATTCATTGTGTTACCATAGCTGTTTCCCATGCAGTGCCACCGGAGCGTTTGAATGTCACACACATACAGCAGTAGTTTCCTCTCTTGGCCTTTATGCACTTACCTGGAGTCCCTGAATCTTTCCACACTATCGGTTATCAAAAATGGTAGACACTGAGGCCTTGGTGGATGCTCTTTTTATATCCACTCACGATACATTGTAGTTGAGTGTGTACTGAAAAATACTAGTGTTTTAGTATCAAGTGCAAGTTAAAAATATAAAGTCGGCTGCTACATAAAGCTGATAACTTAAATTACAAGTGTTTTTATTTAACCTACCACTGACAATTGTATTGATGCTACATGTATAGTACTTTATTAACTGTGAATGAAAGAACTGTTGGCGCAAGCGGCTCCAGATGTCTAACTTTCTGGCATCATTAGCACCATAAGAGCAGGACCGTTGCCACCGACTGTCAAACTGTGTTGTAGCCTCTTTATTTATTTCTCTTACAAGGTCTTGACATCCTCATTATTTACTTTTAGTTATAAACATGAAGGGCTTGGCAAAACGCTTGGACACCACAATCAAGGACCACTGCTCTTTATATTATCCTGACTGAAAATTACATTTGATTTAGATTCAACCGAAACAGATGTGACTCCTGCTTTATCTGCTGTGAGCTTTGACCAGATTTATGGAGCAAAATATACAGCTTGGAGGATGTGACCTTTGAGCACAATCTGTTTTTCTGACACATTTTATCTGAATAAATCCTGCCTGACACCAAACAGCTTGACATCAAACAATCAGAACTTGCAGGGAATTTCATAGCTGCAGATGTGAACCATTTACAGGAAATTATACAATAAAGGGCACAGACTGAATGAACATCTTAATCCTCAGTCCTCTTTCTTATGATTATGTATTCATCAGCTTGCCCCCCAAAGTAGCATTGGAACCCCACTACAAGCTAGTTGAGTCTGTTGGAGAAGCAAGAAAACAGCAGTGCATGCAAATCCACCAGTTTAGCTGGAATACAGAATTAAGATTAAGCATCAGTGCAGATGAGTGAGAGTAAATTATGTAAAATTGGAAACAGGGTCTCCTGAGACTTTGGACCATCTGTTCTGGTGTCAGGTTGCTTTAGTTCTTGTGAGGCCTGAGGTTCACCCTGTAAGGCAGTCTCCAAATGCCGCTGTGCTTCCTCATGTATCCACTGTTTTACAAACACTATCAGAGCTGAGGCCAAGACTTCATGTGCCGACTCTTACCTTACACACAGCCTTCACTGTCCCCAAATGCACTTTTCTTCCCACAGAACTGGTCTCGCATGAGGAACTGATGGCAAAGAGATTCTGTGTCATTGCAATTTGTGCATTAAATTTGGTTAGATTATGCACTTAGATCATCTCGGCTCCTTTGCCATAGGAAAGCTGCTGCTCTCTATTTCATGCAATGATAGCGTCTACGTATCTCTTCCATAAAATAGAAACTCACACTAGTACACATTAAAGGAGAGAGATCATGTCAGATGTCAAAACAGCATCCAAGTATCGGCAGGGGCGACGTGTCTGACTGAAAAAACACCTTTCTAAACGTATCATGATGTGTTTGTGCTGTTTCCTGTACTTTCTTTCCACTCTGGAGGAAGAAAGGTAGAAGCATCTAGTTTTGGGTTGTCACATTAATGACACAATTGCCTTTGACGTTCAAATTGCATTTGACAGTGAACTTCCGAGGCACAGATGTATCGGCCTGAGCCCAAGCAGACACCAGCTTTGGTGCCAAACGGTTGAGCAATCATTTGGAAAACACTGGCAACACGTTGTGTTTACATTTTTAGCTCACTTTTTAACCTTTTTGTGAACGTGAATCCTTTATGTTTTTGCAAAGGGTCCCAGATTCACTGTGAACATATCGGAATCATGATAGATTGCCCCAAAAAATGACAAATGGGCCTGGGTGAGCGCTGTGCATGTGTTTACATAGACTCCATTGAAAACGCTACTGTCAGTTGGATTCGAAAATTACAATAAGAGATTGTTGAGAACAGCCAGCTTGGGGGTTAGGGCAAGGTTATCCCTCACTGCCTTCCAAAATAGCTCCCATGAGAGTTGACCTCTCTGTGTCCTGACCCTACTGCGCCAAAGCTATAATCTGTTTGGTTGTCAAACTTTCTGTCTAACTCCTGCTGTCTCCATATTGCCTCTCCTGTTTCTCCTCTCTCCCCATCCCCTTAATTATTTACTCTTTACATCACTTACTTTTAGTTTCTTCCTTTGTTTTTCCTTTCTCTTTTCTCCCCTTTTCCCTCTCCTTCCTTGCTCGTACTTTTTCTTTGTGTCTCCCTCTGCTATTCGAACGTACTGCCAGAGCTGACTCTTTTGATTTGAGTGCAGTACATGTGGTTGAAATCTGAGGCCTGCTGCACTGCCAAGCCACAGGCCCCGTAATGGAGCACTGGCGCAGTAGAATAAGCCATTGTTCTTGGTGTAGTTGGTGGATGAATAGATGGAGAGAGGGAGGGAGCTCTAACTGAGTCAATTCTAAAAACTAAAGTTGACTCTTGCTGAACACAGCCTCTGGGGTCAAAGGGGAGCCCCATAATCTCGTTGTAAATCCCACTCTGGGTAGCAGCCGCCTGGGAGTCATTTACAGACACGGGATGCAGAGATGTTAGCAAGGCAAACTGTCCAGGCTCGGTTTCCTGGACCGTCTGACTGCCTACTGAAATAACATAAACAAGGAAGTGAGAGTGTTTTACTTTACTTAAAAGTGTCATGATAATTGGTTTAAAGCCTGCACCAGCTCCAGCATGAATATCCTTTTAAATAAATTTGCTAAACTTATTCGAGTTGGTGCATACTGACATGATAAAAACAAGAAAGTGTCGAGATCCTTTCTGTCTGGATTCTTGAATTACATTATTAAAGCATTTTTCAATAGTGTGAGGAGCATTTATAGGTAATGTATTCAGATTCTTTTCCTATGTTCTTAATGGGATATGTACCTTATGTATATGTACACAATTGTATGTAGGGGAAGTTCTAAAATTCATTTTTTTATCAGTGCACTTTGGTGCAGAATTATTGTAATGGATGTTACCTCAAAAACAGATTTGGATTTTTTTTTTTTATTCAACATTGTTTTGATAGTTATCCAGCACACATGGCATTACCAATATCTGTGATGTCAGCAATGTATTGGTTAGGCTTTAATTATTTCAATTTAAATAATAACTAGAATTACTGCAGTGCGGTTGAATGTTTCTGCCAAACAGTAAAGCTATAGATTACATGCATGTCTGTCCAGACTCATATTCTAATAAGTTTATGCGTGAGTCCAAGTAGATGTTTGTGCCAGATGTAATGAAATTCCTTCCAGGTGTTTCTGAGATTCAGCGTTGATGAGAGTGGGACATACCTCAGTTCACAGACACCTTTGAGTATCAAAAAACAAAAATTACATCCTTGAGTCCAAGTGGCCTATTTTTGCTAAATTTAAAGACATTCTTTTAAGGCATTCTCGTGATATTGTGGTCACAGAAGAGTTACTCTTCTGTGACCACAGACAGAACAAGAAGCTTAAAGCGACACTCAAATACAGTAGTTATGACTTGGAGTAAGAGCGTCCCTCATACCCTCAGCTCTCAACTAACTTTAAAACATCTCCACACCAAGAATGTGTCATTTTTATTATTTGTGTAATGTTGTTATGACTTGGTGGTTTAATGATTATTGTTTACAGGAATATGTACTAGGACGATAATCTGTTCAATTGTGATGATGTGCTGCTATAAAACAGTAATTTTAAATACATCTGGACCTGATTTATCCCCCAGTCACTGTGCAAACTAGAATCAGGGTGCAGGACTCTATAGCCTAACCAGTTTCAACTTAATTAAAAAGCGTTTATGACCGAGGGAAATGATGAGTTTGCAAATTCTTGTTGGTTAGTCACACCAGCTGCAGTCCACATAAACCCCCCTGCTAATAAACCTTACCTCCACTATAGTTTTTATTTATTTTTTTAACATGTAAAGAGTTAAATTTGTCTGGCCTAATCAGTAAAATAAGTACAATGGATCAAGTGACCCCTGCTCATTAAAATTTATGGCAAAATGAGATGGGAGTGCTGGAGAGTTGAAGCAGTGTCATATTGAATCATGAGAGCTGCCAGCCTGCTGGGACTGTTGGTGCCATAAGGTCCTGAGGTTTCCTTCTGCAGTTTTCCCGTCAAACCGTTCCACAACAGAGCCTGTGCACCATAGGCTCCATCAAACACCACCATTGTTATTACTCAAAGCTATAAAACTAGGAGAGCCGAACAGTTGATACTGGGGCAAAACCTAATTCAGGATGCCCTCTCTATGTGATCTGGCTTTTATGATGTGCTGTGAAGCTGTAACTTCTTTCTCACAGACAGGATGTTGGGAGGCATTAGATGTTGGTGACGACAAAGCACCATGAAGTTGGGTTTCAGTGCCCAATGAAAATGCCGCAAAACTGTGTTTAATGTTCTTTCAATGAGTGTAAATGTTCATAAGTAGTCACCATGTCTAACAGTGGAGCCACAGCAAACTGTATCTATTTATTTAACAGGATTTCTCCTTGGAAACTTCGGTCAATACTGTTGTGCTGATTGAAAAGGGGCAATTCCAAAGTGGACAAACCTTAACAAATACATGCTTTTGCTTTATTTTTAGAATAGATGAATAGATGCTGTTGCACTACCGCTGCTTCCCTGTATATATTGTAGTTTATGGACCATTGCATGGCTTAAATGAGGTCACAATATTGGAGACATAGTTCTGTTGATGGTGATGTTTGGTCCAGCCATGAAATTTTGTGTATATTTTGTATTGCTGTGATTCTATGATAAAGAGGTTCATATTCGTAGATGTGAATGAAAAGTCGTGATAACAATCGGTTGCATTAGCAGGGCAAATTGTCATAACTTTGCTGATCCACTTGCACTGCCTTTACATGCACTTACGAGGCCTGGTTACTAGAAATCCAGATGTACATGTGGCTGATGAATATTGTGATTTTACCTCTACCTTTGGCTTATTTCGGAAGCATGATTCACAGATTGTAAGTATATAGAGACAGAAAAAAAAACGCTTCCCAACCTTTTTGTTGTATGTGTTGGGAGATCTGAGTGACAGTGCTTCGATTCATTTTTTCTTCCATGCTGAACAGTAACCGTAACCTCTAAGCGCTCAACGATTAATCAAACTTAAATATCAGCAGGGTTGCATTGTCACTGTGCTGTTAACATCCTGACATTTAGCTCAAAGAATTGCTCTGCCAATGTACAGAGTTGCTGTAGCTGCACGGCTGCACATTCATGTTCTCTTTGTCATCAGTTTTGGCTGATAACATTTGCTCATACAGTAAATGCATTGGTGCGGGTCCTGGCCGATGTACAGTAATTGTGTCTGACCTCTCGCTAGGCCAAGACACACTGTTTCTTACACAGAGAGTATCACACAGAGAGAAGCTCAGTATCCATGTTGTCATAGTGAATAGAGGACAAATGGCATGTTACAGCAGGCTTTCTCCAGCTCCTCTTTAGTTGTTTTTAGCACCAGAGAATAAAGTAGCCACTGTCTAAAAGTGCAGATGTTTCCTACCTCTGTGCATTTCTTGGGAAGGTGATGTATAAGCTGGCCAGAGGACAAAATAGGGAGGTGCTCCAAGAGTTAAATGCATTAAGTCACAGTAGCTGCTACTACTGGAGCTTCTGGCTCTGGTCCTCGCTGCCACTGTACAAGCCCAACATGTGTGAACGTTTACAGCGATAAAAGGTAATCAATAAAATGCACAACACATTTGATGTGATGGATGCTCCCTCGCTGACCTCGGTGCTCGCGCCATCATTAGTAGTCACGTTGGCTGCGGTGATCCATCCTGATCAACAGCAAGACACAACCATAAAAGACTCGACCATAAAAGTCATTGTAGTCGAAGTGCTGCAGCCGAGTTTACCCCTTCACACAATTTCCGTTCTCGTTGAACCTTAGCTTATCTCCCTCGGCGATGTCTAGGTCACAACAAGACACTTGACTGATGAGGGCAAGAGGAATGGTTTTCGTTTACTGTCGGCCAGAGGGAATCCCAGTCGATTTAAAAACACCACATGGGCACAGTAGGATGCTAAGTGTCTGTCTTGGATAAACAAGCAGAGTGGAGATTCCTGACTGGCAGTGTGGTTATTCACAAACAACAGGGGAGCTGGAAGATTGATCCTGGTTAGTCTGTTCAAAAGACTTGAATGGATGTTGGCATGTTTTATGATACATGCAGTTAGTGTGTTATTTGCTGTTTTGATTTATTCCCTGTTTTCCAAAAGTCTTACATATAAAATATCGGTGTCTGGACAGTCCTAATTGGCAGCAAAAGTTGTCACAGTAGCAGCAGCACGGCAAACAGTGTTTGGAAAAATACATATTTTTATCTTTTCATAGACGTGTATCATCACAAGCTGAATAATCATTGAATGGTACCCACGTACAGGGAAACATCACACTACAGATTAAAAACTCCTTTCTATTTGATGTGAACTTAAATCAAACAAAACCCAGAGGGCAGACTCTCTCCCAGTGGTATAGGTCTACCCATTCATACCACACTAAAAGCGAACCCAGAGACAGCACAGCTGAAATAATTAACATCATAGCAACAATACTAAAAAGAAAAACAGCTCTAACCTGGCGTACAGCCTGATTAAAAATAGGTCTAAACCCAAACTCTGGACACAGCACTGCTGTCACACAACTGTGCTTATTATCACTAATCTAAATACTGTAGCCGCAAACATGATAAAGTAAAAACAAAACAGTTGAAGGCTTCCCCTGAAATCAAGAATGAATTTGGCATTATTATACAGATGCAGGATTCTGGAAGTGCCTGTAAACATTTACTAAAATATGGTTCAAAGCAGGGCTGAGCGGCCAGCCTTCTCTCACCTACACGCCACATGAGACCATGTTTTTAAAACGAGGTCTCGTTAAAAGCCGGCATGTGAGAATTAAAAAGAATTAACATGCACCGTGGCAGGTGAGAATCTAAAGTTTGCAAATAGACTTGTTCATGTGTGATTGAACTTGTGTAAGAACAAACCACGTTACCAATGAACAATAGACCAGATTAAAAGCAAACGCTCAAGACGTTGTTAAAATAATTATAAGCTACATTAGTAGCACACTGTTTTTATGGCTGACGTATCCATCTATGAAATCTAGTATTTACAGTATCACAGAAAGTGTGTGGTCGGCAGTATGTTATATATATTATTATATATTTCGCTGTGGCAGCCTCATTGTATTCTGATATTTTGTTGACAAAACAATGAAACAATTATCAGTTAATGAAAGACAGATTAGTCAAGGATAATGATTATTTGCAAGCCCAGATCTGGATCTAGTCTGTGCTTTGATCCAAGCCTTCCTGTTTCCTCCAAGTCCATGAGAGCTAGTCACCTTCAGGTATTTGGCACGTGACTGAAGAGATTTGTTTATTCACTCATTCATATGGTGAAAACCTCATCAATTCTCAGATAAAGACATTGAATAAAGCTAATCTCAAATAAGACCTCAACAGGGATTTACTTTAAGTCTGTACAATACCTGGAAGTTGAATCAGATTAGGCTGTGATTTCAGTGGGTGTCTCTGCTACTGTGAAGAGAAAGAGTTATTGGAGGTTGTCCTCATGTAGATGGGGAAACAGTATCTCTCCTCAGCGTGGACTCGGACCATATTATCTCCCATAATACTTCACTGGCATCGGCTCTGCAGATGAGGGAGGCCTCGTTCACGACAGAACACCCCATTGGCTTGATTTATGGGGTCCCTAATAAGGGAAGGGAAACCACTTTGCTTCACATATATCCAAGGATTACATTTCATAGTGAATGGGAACATTCAGTTGTTCAGTTCCTGAGTGCAAGTTGATGCTGATGAGGATCCTGGGGGACAAACTATACACGTCTCGCCCTGCAGCGGTGGATTATTATGTGTCAACTACTTTGAAAACAACAATTTTCAGCAGATTGGACTTGATCCAATCATGCTTGGTATTTAAGTCAGTTTTCATTGGAAATGAAAGATTCCTGTGCATTTCTGTAGAGTAATTGAAGTTTAAATGCTCAGTGTAGAATAATTACTTTTCAATTACATTTTCTCTGCCGGTTTGTCCGTGCACAATGATAAAACATTCATGGACTCTTACTGGGTTGTGGCCATGTTTGATCAGTATTTATTTTTTAAAACACTACAGTAGAGTAGATTTATAAAGAAGCCATAAGTAGTTCCACTTGTTAATAAGTTAGCATTTATACAATGTCGTCTTTCATGTTCTTTAATTCATTATCTCTCTTGTGAATTTTCTCATCACTTCTCATCACAATCTCATGGGGAAGAGCTGCAGGACAAGTGCACGACTTGTAAACTGCAAGTATCCGTGGCCGACAACCTACAACCTAACTGCCTGATGCTGAATTACTAGATTAAAAAGCGCTCACTAAAACTGTCCTAAACTTCGATTTAACTGACTTCTCTTCAATCAATATGTGAAAACAGTATTAAAGTATGAATAGATCTCCGTTTTACTTCGATGTGGCATAATTAAAACAATATCTTTTGTAGTTTCCAAATATATGAAAATATCAGTGGGACAACGCACATTATGGTTTAAAACCTTTTGTTTGTGCATCTTGATGATGTTGTAAAGATGTTAAGTTCACTCTTAATGTGAGCTTGTAAGAAAAATAGGTGGTTCAAATACTGCTGGTTCAATTGCTCCAGTTTCTCAAATGTGAAAATATGCTGCTTTCTGTTGGCTTTTATCATTAACGACTGATTATTTGTTGGTGTTTGTGTAATGGTCAGATAAAACAAGACATTTGAACATTTGAAAAGGTTACTTTGGCTCTGGGGAACCGTGATCGGCAGTTTTCACATTTTCGTGGTATTCCACAGAACAAAGCAATTTATTGACTAATTCGAAAAATAATTAGCAGTTTAATCAATATTGAAAATAACTGTTGGAGCTTTGGAGACAAAAGGCAAAAGCAGCGAGCTAAATAATGCTGAAAGTATATTGAACACATTACATTATGAACACACTTTTAGAGGATTAGTTTGTGTGAATCCCTGTGACGTGTGTCTCTGACCCAGGACAATTAAAAACCCAACTGAATTCCAGTATTTATTTTGAAATGTTGTCTACACCTAGAACTCCTGAAGCTCAGCTCACTTCATTCATCTTGAATTAATCCAGTTCAGAGACATTTTAATCTCAAGAATCCAGCCAGACAAAATAAATCTGAGTGCATGGATTCATGTGCAGCCATGAATCGTTGTTTGGGGAAAAAAAGAAAGAGGGGCACCACAACTCAACACCTCATTTATTTGGTGTGTCAGAGGAAAATGCCATTCAGAAAACTCCATCTGCCACACATCATATATGATGGTGCTAAAAAAAAAAAAGGATTTATGAACAAAATCATTTAACTGCATGTAGTGTTTGTCTTTTTGGTGTAATTATTGCTTGCTTCATTTTCTTTTTCTAATTTGCTTTTAAGTGCTTCAGTGCTGGACTTTAAAGACATCTCACGTCAGTCAAATAATGCGAGCAGTTTCAATGCGTGGCAGTACCGGCCACATCAGTAACGTTTATAATAAGTTTATTTGGCATGTTATTTTTCTGGTCAGCCATGAAGGCGCTCACTTTACTGCCCAGTTGTTGTTTTTTTGTCTGTTTTACACAAACAATAGATATTCTAGCCTCCATAAAGAATACAGAACAGAACAGCAAAGTTTTCATATCTGTAGTACATATTGAGTATTGTTTCCCAATACTCCAGTTTCCTCACAATTCAGTTACTTGGTGACTCTAAATTGCCTGAATTGGATTGTGAGTTCTGGTAGTCCTGTGTTAAACTACTGACCTGTCCAGGATGTACCCCACCCCATCTGATGTCTGGGATCAGCACCAGGACCCCGTCAGCCCTTAACGCGATAAGCAGTTTAGGATAAATGGATAATGTGTTCTTAATGTAAAATGTAATGATTGATAAGTTGTAGTTTCATGCTTCACTGAGCTGTGGTTATTTTGAATTCATGCTACTTATGGTGAAAGGAATTCCAGTAGTACCCAGTTCTGACTGTGAAAAATAGGAATCAGAATGGCTCTGAAAAAGCATTTCTCGATGTTACAATAGAAATTTAGACAAATCAATGAGATAGTGATTCATCAACTCAACCAATAGAAAATCAGGAGTCACACAATCTGAGGGTGCTACTCCGACCAGTCATGCAGAATCTCTCTGCTGCATACTGTGACTTTCCTGTGAACTCCACTGTGTGCAAAGCTTTGGGCGCCCCGGTGCAAAACAAATCTTGTTGAATTTGAAGTAAAAACAAGTAAAAAAAAAAAACAAAAACATTAATTCAGAGTCTTGAAGCCAGGTGGTGTAGCTCAACAACCACTGGCTCCTCTGAGCAAGTGTAGAAATGAAAATAAAGCTACCTGATGCCTACAGAGCAGAGAAGCTTAAAAAAAGATATCCACATGCTCCCTGTCTGAAATTTCACCTGTCCTGTAAGACATTAAGAGATGGTGGTTAAGGGGAACTGTGGGATTCAAGGTAAGTTCTGGAAGACCAGAACCCCCGTAGGACTACAAAAGTGCTGCCAGAAAGTTTAGTTGACATAGTAGCAGTAGTGCACCATATGCATTAGCACTGAAGCATGGAAATGCCATCAAAAAGAAAGCTTACCTGCATCCTTTTCACAACTGTCAAGTGTGAAGTACACAAAGCAGAATCTAGATAAGCCAGAGAGGTTTTTAAACAAGCACTGTGGACAGGCTGCAACCACCAAAGATGCCCTACAGCAGACTGAACAGAGAGCAGAGGGAAGAATAAATTCCACTAAATATCTGCAAATTCTGGATGCAAATGTCATGTCAAGAGGCCAGGTTTTCCAACAAGACCATGATCCAAAGCAGACCACAATTTGAAGAGAGACTTTTTTGTATTCTTTCCTTTCAAAAATCAACTAACTGTTGAATTGGTTTAAAAATGGCCAAATGCACTGTATAGATATAAGAACAATAACTATTTTAGGATTTAGAAGAGTCAATCTCTCTCTTAGTGGAACTACAGCAAATAGTCTCAGAATAAACTGACATATCAATCTGATTAAACTTTGCTTAAAGCAAAAAGAAAAAGGCAGAGCAATTTATGACTTGAATTAAATATTTTTCATCCTGTTGGCAGAAATTAGTGAGGAGTGATAGCATCAAGCCAACTCGCGCACCTGCTCATGTAAAAAGGGTATTTATCCCTTTTTTGGGAGAAATTATGAGTGTTTGAAATATATTGAGAACACAGATGGACATCTGTGAAATTAATAATATAACTGTGGTTTGATGAATTTTCTGGACATTTGATTTTCTCCTCTTATTGAGCTGCTCACTACGAACAGCAACAGACACAAGTTTTTGTTTAGAGTGCCCCTATAAATACTTCTCTGTGGTTGTCTGAGCTTTCCAGACCTCGTAGCTCTATGTGAGGAAACCGAAATAGACCAGAACAAACTCTACAAACTTTAACAAGGATTCACCATCAGAGTTTGCCTCGGATACACAGTCCATTTCTGACGTGATGTTTATTATTCTTTTCTGCTTTTAACAATTTCAAATTACTTATTTTTTCCAAACATCGTTCCCGTTATTCATTTCATCTGCCTCACGACCTGACGTGGCAAAAACATTTTTTAGTCATGCAGTGCGGTTAGCATGGCACATTTTCAGCAGTGGCTCAGTTCAGCTGGTTCACTCAGGTCTTCCAACCGCAAAGCTCAGCCGTGTCGTCGTGAGAACAGCAGTCAAAGCTCATCCAAGGGCTCGAAGCCACTGTCACGGGACTACTGTTGTTTTCCTTTCATGCAACCCGGAGAACCATTGGTCATTTAAGGCCCATTGTAGCTGATCATGCACTTTGTTTTTGGAAGATTATTCACATTTGAATGTAATTTAAACAACGTCTTCTCACCCGTGACTCCTTCTGTATGGAAAGTGTTGACAAGACTGCAGATCATTATTTTCCTTCACTTGACTTTCAGTTAGACTCTCATTGTGAGATTTATGTCAAAATAGTTAGCATAAATTAGAAGAGTATTTATGTATTGACAACACTGTTTGGTTGTTGTTTTTGGCTTTTTGGCAGATTTCTAGCCTCAAGGGTGATGTCAATTTGCAACTATAAGAAAAATACTAAAACTGCTGTCAATGTGGAAAAGGTTTAGAGAGCACATGTTGTAATGTTTCTCTGCGAGTCAAATATATCATGTCTGCACTAGATGTGTGATCCAGTTACCTCTTGTCCTGTACCTGCAGTCCTCTGTCAGTCCTGCACTGTGTAACTGTCTTGTAAACTGTCAGCAGCGTCTAACAAAGTCAAATTCCTCACACTCCAGGTTGCACTCACCAATTAGAGGTGATTATAATTGTGATATTTCAGCCAGAACTCTTCTTGGAAGCTTCTGAATTTTCTTAAAAAAAAAAACTTCAGATTGGCCATGGTGAGTCTCAGTGCAAGCCACTGTCAGCAAGCAGACAACAGCGTCTCAACTTTTCATTGCAGGTCTGACATTTAAGACATAATGTTTCCCAGATTGTGGGTCTGCAAATGAGTTTCCCTCGTTTTCTACAGTTTTTTGTCATATAGCTCTTGCTGAAGATTAATATAAGGCTATCGCAAGGCAAAATTAAATATAGGCGGATGACAAATTTACGTTAAAGAAAAGTGCTGTAGTAAGGTGTTACAATACCACAAATGTGAACAACTGCTTAAGTGCTGCTTGGCGTGGATTCGGCAAGTTGGAGGATCTGGAAGGATCAACTGCATTCTTCCAGAAGATATTCCCTCATTGTGAGTTTCAGTGATGGTGGTGGGAAACATCGCTTCTCCCCAAGATGTTCCAATGAGATCTGGTGACTGTGAAGGCCAAAGCATCTGATTAGAATCAAGCTGAAACCGTTCAATTATCCTTTGTGTCCTAGATGGAAACATCTACAGATATGTTTCACAGTCAATATGAAACAGTAAGGATTCGTGTAGCAATTTTAAAACCCCATAATCAGACAAAATGTTATTTCTTTTTACACCAATGTAGCCAGAATTTGACCATTGTGAGTAAAATTAAAGTGTGTCACAGACGCCATAAGCGTTAAAAATGTGTACCAAGTAAACCAGTGTCCCCAGTCCAAATTCATCTCGACGTCTTTGTTGAAGGTCAGTTCTTTATTTCTTTCACAGTTCCTGCCTGTCTTATCAATTTAAAAACAAATGTCCGAAACATGCAGAAAACCAATCCACCGTAAAACTCCAATTACATACAACTGTTTTATGTCAAAAGATTTTTACATCAATGTGATGAATTTCCTTGGTTTCTTATTTATTTAATTAACTTGATTAGCCAAAACAAATCTCTTTCCATTTGATAAAAGGTGGAGTTTATCTTTATCTATTTTTATCTGTGTCTGGCAGACACAGTTATTTAATTAACAGCATATATTATATATATATATAGTGCTTAAACTGTTCTACAATTGGAATGTATGTGTGTGATAAATAGACAGAACGACATCATTATTTTTACTATGTTGAACAGCATAAACAGACCCAAAGCAATTTGACTTAAATTAATACGGAGAGCTTGATAAATATTCGGAAAGTGCTCTGAAGTTCGGGGTCTGTGCTGTGCTTATTACTTTGGATGTGAACTGACGTTTTGATTAATTACAGGAATTCTCTGCTATATTGAATGAAAGGTTAAGAGAATTAAACTTGCTGGATGCCATCATTTACTTTCTAGTAGTCCTTACTGGGAATCAGCATTCCTGCTGTAACCCCTCACCTAAAATATTGCTGAGGAAATTGCAAAGCAGACCCTGGATCAGCATCCAAAGGCAATTTAAACCGATTAGTTAGAGACGCAATAGCTTTCTCGTGGGAGGCTAAGTGCCTTAAAGTGTGTTCTTTCAGAGGAATATTAAAGTGCAATTTTCAGTAAAGTGAAACACATGGCTCTATTTCCAAATTACCACTCTTAACTTTTATATGTGATGAAGTCATCATTTATAATGAAGTCTCTCTGACTATACAAGTATTATTTATCTCATGAATTTTAGTATTTGGGGA
Source organism: Ctenopoma multispine (assembly GCA_034779795.1). NCBI lineage: Eukaryota > Metazoa > Chordata > Actinopteri > Anabantiformes > Anabantidae > Ctenopoma > Ctenopoma multispine. The sequence goes on from JAUYWH010000002.1 coordinate 20,343,866, forward strand.
CATGGCAGCATTGTTCATAGTAATTTTGTGTCTCTTTGTGGTCTTTTGCATCTTGTTTTGGCTATTCTGAGATTTTTGTGGTTGTTTTGTGTCTCTGTAGTATATTTACATATCTTTACAGTGATTTTCTTAGGCTCTGTGTACTTATTGTCACTATTTTTGATGTGTCCTTACTTTGTGTTTTTATTTTTAGTCATTTTTAGTCATGTTTCATGACTTTTACATAGACATTGTAGCATAAATTGGCAGAGCAACAGCACTCGTCCTGCGTGGGCCTGCGCAGGTGTTTGGGCCCAATACAAAGTGCACAGTAGGTTGTCATGCACATCCATGCCTTCTCCATCATCATATGTTAACTACTTGTTCACATTAAAACTTTTTAAAAACATATAAATTAAATGGAGACACACTTTTCACTGCCCAAGACTGGAGTGTGTAGCGAGTTGTGGTTTGATCTAAGCTGAGATGAAACATGTGTAGATGGTTTGAGCACAGCCAGTGCAAACAGATTTAATGCCCCTCTCTATTGGTGAGTCATAAAGAAATCACAGAAAGCAAAGAGTGTGGAGAGAAAGCCGAACACTTAAGGCGTCCTGCTCTGTGTCGGACATATGGAATTTGAACCCACAGTTACAGCAATCACTGTAAAAAGAAAGTGGTTTTGGACGGTGGAAGATTATGGTATTCATACGGATTCCATCTCGTTGTATTTTGGTGAGCTCTTGTCGGTCACGACACATTTCCAGCTCACCACTCCCTCAGGAATGACATGTCTTGACCCCTTTGACTCCTCACACCGAACTGCATCAACAAGATTTTGCAGAGGAGGAACCTTCTCATGCTGCTTCACCATCCAGGGATCACATTATACTGTAGGTTTGTTCACAAAGTTGGGGGCAGCTTGTTGTTGATTTTTTTCTGAGGAATAAAAATGCATATTTAACGGTTTTAGGCAACAGATAAATGCCAGTAATTTATCAGAGTTTATAATTGATGCTTAAAGGTGCGACCAAAGGGCCTCCTGTGCAGGCATGGTTTTAAATACAACACCAGTCCAATAGGTTGTAAAAAAAGATGTCAGTGTTCTTCCAACAAAGAAAAGGAAAACTATTTGAGAAGAAAAACTACTAATGTAACAAAAGTATTTTACTGTCTAGTTTACTAAGATACATCAAAGTAGAAAGTACTAAAAAAAAGGGCCAAGAAAGTGAGGGGTTGATGGTGCAGCAGTCCTGTAACACAGTTTGCTGGATGACTCTCCTCTGGTACACATGGACATCCGAGGACATTTTGCCAGAGTACAGCAGTTAAAGCTCTAATAGACAAGAGCTTTCTACTGTTCCACACACTTGTGCCACAAAGTCATATAGACCTTTCCCGCTCAATAGAGTTATTTTATAATGCGATATTCACGCATCTGAGTTTCGGACTTCGCCTACTCACTGGACTTCGCGGAAGTGCTGCCACCTTTTGCCACACTGCCGACTGCCTGACTCCTCCACACCATTTCTGTGAGACTGTTCTCATTGCTCTGGGTTTCTCATGCTTCAGGGAACCCACAGGCATGTCCTTCCTCATGGCAATCCTCCATACTCCCCCCAAAAAATGTCTCTCCGCTTTCCTTTCTGCAGCAGGTACTCAGTGTGTGTGTGTGTGTGTTTCCCCAGCCATGCTTTTCCTTCTTTTAAATTAGTCAAAGGTGTTGGTGATTAATGCGATTAACACAGAAGAGGCAAAGCTAAACAACATGCAGGTAAGCTATCGTCAAAATTAGACATGAACCATGCAATTAAAAAAAGTCTCCAAACTGTAAATTTAAATACAGGCAAACAAATCACTGAAATCTAAACACACAAGTGAAATAAAATAATCAGCAGGAAACTTTACCTCTGCACAACTTAACCTAAGTCATTCAGTTACACTTACTCACGTGTACAGTTTCTTGACCCAAATTTTGACAGTTTGTCTGGAAACTCAAGCCCAAGGCATTTGGCCACGAACCTGCCTGAATTCAGCACTGAACAAATCCTTGGAGCGCTTTATTCCTGTGGTCCACTTTATATTCTGGGTTTGGGTAGGTCTGTTAAAGATCAGGTGCAGCGCTTTGATTGTTTTCTTTGTGCAGCCCAGCTGCATAGTTCCAACATGTCATTTATTTTTTCCCTAAAATAACCAATTAATACACTTAAACAGGCCTTCAGTTTTATGCTAACTCAGGAATTGTTACTAAATATTTCCTGTCTATACATAATTTCCAGTTTTTAAGTTGTAGTGGTATTTGGTTAAGCTCAAATATCTCTGTGGAAAATGTTTTTACAGGGGTTAATACTGAGGTAGGCAGTGCACCCATACTGTAGTGATGTCTGTAACGCTTTAAAACTGGACAGAGCCCTTGTTCACTGTTGTCCCCTTCAATATGCAGACCATCTGTAACACAGTGCTAAATAAGCTCCTACCTACAGAGCAGCCAGTTAAACCTCTTGACAGTATGTAAAGAAACTGTACATTGTATTTTTAGGGAAATGTAAATACAAATGTGGATAAACCCGTCCCAGCAGGAGAAAATGTAGCTTTCTATTAGCGGTCATGTAACCATCACTTATTGAAAAATGATCAGTTTAGTTACCGCTCACTGTGATCACAACAAAAGTGATGTTTTCACTTCCCATGACATGGAAATGTGGGACTGCTACAGCGCTATAGGGTGTACCACAGAGGAAGAACGCTGGCTTGGCTCAGACACACACTCACTGAGGCAAAAAGGAAATCACTGATGATTTGTTAAGTTATTTCATTCGACTGTCTGATTAGGTTTTAATAAAGTAAGCTTTAATGAAGTATCTCACAAATCATATTTTACATTTTCATTCACCTTGCCAAATGTCTTACCTCAGTGCTCAGCCTGTAGGTCAGTACAAACCCGGGCTGTCCTGCTGCCAAATTGGGTCAAACCCGCAAAACCATGCTTTAAATTTTCATAGACGTTCCAAATTTCCAAAGATACCAAATGTGTCAGGCCTAATATGGGTGAAATGTGTTTAAAATAATGCAAAAGACTTATACAATAAAGTTTATTATGTTGTATTTGTTTAGTGTTGGATCTTAACTTCTGGGCTTCAGAAGTCATTGTCCAATTACTTTACTTTGTGTATGCTGCAGCTATGCCAATATAGTCATTGTCATTTAGTACAACAATAACAATAATAATCCTAATATAAATGTGCTAGATTAAGCAAATCAGAAAATAAATCCATCAGTAAACCACGTCACTGCCCTGGGTAATTTTTAATTTTCTCTAAAGACCGTGACGTAAATCCCTTTTTACAGCCTCTGACTGGGTTGCTGTAAAAGAGTCAGCTCTGCATGCTGACCTCCGTTGGTTACACTAGATGTTTAGTTTCTTGAGTGGAAATGACTTTTTTTGTTTAGTTTGGTGCTAAGCAGGTAGAACAGTCTCTCTGAATATTTCCTTGTGGAGACACTTGTCTTCTCTTGTCTTGACTGCTGCAGTGTCCTACGGGCCTGTCATATTTCACACTATCAGACCTCTCCGGATGATTCAAAGTGCAGCAGCATGTCTCATTTCAACCAACCAACCAACCTGATCATAACTTTGTATTGTCTTGCAGTTGCTGTCCACCATTATGGAACGAGCTACCTAATCCCACTTGCTCTACAGCCTCGCTGGCTAAAAAAAAACAACTATTGAACACAGAACTCTTCTAAAATAAAAAGCTTTCTCCCCTAATCCTATTGAAAATGGATCAGTCATTTTGAAGTAAGTGCATATGCCTTCAGCTCTTCATTTCCTTGGTTTATGTAGCACACTCTTAATAGTAAACTAGTAACCGCACACAGACAGCTTTATTTAACTGCCTGGCAGTGCGCTCCCAGGGTCGAGGCCTTATTATCCCTGTGAGAAACATGCGATCAGGGAGTCATCTGTAAACAAGCTCCTGGTGAACCATACAGGCAAAGAAATGGCCTCTGGGTAATGTAAGAGAGCTGGCAGTAGATGGTTTGTTGCAGGAGATGCGTGCTGACAGTTATGCCGTCAAGACTAATATCTCTGATTGTCACCAGATGTTCCTGTCTGCATCCTGCATACCTGTATCGTGTATGCACCAGAAACGCGATTATAGCCAAATACTTGTTTCAGCAATGGTGGCATAAATTAGCACACTTCCTGTCTTTGTACAAGGCCTGAGATGCCTTCAATTCAGCACCTCCCTAAGAAAAACAACCACTGGGAAATGCATAAAGTGAATTGAGTGTGATTTAAAAAAATTGACTTTCATTTTTTTGTGGCTTCTCTAACATATGATGTGGAAATTGGTTCCAAGCCTCAGCAAACTCCTCTTTCCTGAAGAAAAATACATTATGTGCTGTTCAGACCCCAGTTACCACTGCTCCCCGTCCCTGCAAATGTCCACACGTGCACCTACATGAGCCTGCAGCTGATAATCTGCTCCAGTCAATCCACAGGTCACTGACACGCAGCAAGTACGATTTATTTGTGTTTATCTACAGATTTTTATCTTATTTTTTTCACCCACACAAACTGTGTGCTCACAGTTTATCTATGTTTGACAGGAAAGTGTGTACTCACACACGAAATACCTGGTACCTAAAGAGTGTAGCATCGAGCTGATTAAGTATCATCTGCTGGCAAAATGTTATTAGTTGTCATGAGCATGTTACAGTAAGTTAGGGGTAGGGGTAGGGTTCCATCCTCTCTGGAAGTCGAACTTAAAGATTTGATTTACAGCGATATTAAAAAAAAAAACACCTTAACATCACCTTAAAGATTTTAGGTGATTTATCATATTTGTTGTTCATTAAACATGTCAGTACTATCTGCTCATTTTCTAAATCTCTCTTAAAACTAAACTTTATGTAGTTTGACATGAGGATCAAGTTCACCTAACCTGATTTATTGGTTTCATTTCTTTTGCATTTTTTATAATGAAGTTTTATGTTTCATTTTCTGCACACAAAAAAAATAATTGTGAAATGTACTTGAGTCTTAAGGTGGGGACAATTATGTTTGACCTCAGGAAGGAGGCCTCGCTAATCAACTGTACGGCTTCTACCAAAGTGACTTGGGTTTAAAAAATACTCTCTAAAAGTCCCAAAGAGACAGCTGGAAGCTATTGTAAGTGCTTGGGAGGTCATGAAGGAAGGACAACCCGTGTGTGCTCTGTGTATAATTGTTTTATTCTGAAACAGCCTTGGAGTCGGTGAGAGAGCACCTTCGAGATGGACGGGAGAGGGTTTGTGTGTGTGTGGGGGGGGTGTTCTCACTCAGTATTACACCATTGTGATACTGACCCATGAAGGAAACCATGGACTCTACTGGCACCTTGGAGGAAAAAAACATGGGTGACCTCGGAGAGCGCCTGGTTAGTTGAAATTTCATTTCACACTACATTAGTAATCTAATTATGTGGCGAAATGTTACACCAGTGAAGTCCTTGGGTGTTGACACAGAACTGAAGCCTGTGGAAACTCATGGTGAGCTCACGGCATGGTCACTTCACGTATCTGCTACCGTTGGAGGATTCGGTGAACCCCAGTGCTCCACCACGGTCGTTCTGCCAGCATCTGCCGTAAACTGAGACCCACCCTCATAAACTGCAGCCGCTGAGCTACGGCCATGAGCTGTCAGGCAGCATTAGGAATATGTACTAGATGCACATGCAGGCTCTGGGGAGGCTGCCTGGACTGACATCATGTCCCAGAGTGGCCAAGAGATCAGGCCCACACACTCTCCCACACGTCCACCTCAAAAACAGGCCCCTCCATTCACTCAGCCAGCCTGAGGGAGTGAAATGAGAAAGATCCTTCAACCCTGATATGAACCATGGGAATGCTGTCTGCCCTCAACCCCGGCTGCCCTCCTCTTGAAATTAGTGTAATTTCACTCACATAATGGGATACTATACATTCAGCACGGTTACTGCAACACTGAGGCATTTTTGCCATTTATGGCAAGTCATCAAATTGTGTTTTGCAAAGCTGGCCTCTGTTTAACCTACAGTACAGGGTTGTAACCTCATGAAACTAACCCCCAGCTCCCTTATGTTGTTTACTGCCAGATTATTGGCTGTGTTTTCTCACATAGTTCATAAAATGATTACATTCAAGGAGGAAAGCCGCCTTTGTGCTTGCTAACTGTGTGTTCAGAACGTTAGGATATTACCTACCAAGGCGAGCTATTGTCTGAGAGCAAAGTTTGTGTTGGACTCGCTCCACATCACCTCATGTTTGAGATTATGGCACAAGCCACCCAGAAAGCAGTATCCAAAAGGATTTTTTAAAATAAATTTGTTGAGCATTATACAATACAAACCTTATTCTAGCTTCCTTGCCTGTTTTCTGGATATATGGCAGTAGTTACCATCATGACTGTTGATGTTTCAAATGGAAAATTCCCTCATGTATTTTGTTCTGACGTCTTTAAACTAATTATTTCAGTTAGTTGAAAAGCCAGTTTGTTAAAACATTTTTCAAGTGCTAGTTTTGTCCAGTATTTGGCTTTGAGTGAGACCACACCACTGCTCCTTAATTTTGGGGAATCCTACAAATTGTTCTTGCATGTTCTTATCCAGGATTCAATCAGGGTTGACCTTAGATGTGAGCTCCAGGCCTGCAGATACTCCTCTGCTGAAGGCCTCAGTGTGCGTCAGCCCTGGAAACTGAGTGCAACTGCTGTGTGCAGTGTGCAACATGTTTTAGTCACCAATCTTCACATCGAAGTTACTACTAAAAAAAGTGCACAATATGACTCCTTTTACATGCATTCAACTTTCAACAACTGTTACTGTAACAACTATCACGTATCAAAGGACAACACAATAACACAGATTATCATTGCTGCTGTTTGTTGCATTTTCTGCCTTTTTACTCAAGTGTTTTCAATGTGCTTTATCTGTTGGGTCACAGTTAATATGGCAAAGCTTGTGATTCCATCAAAATGAAGTCTTCTGTGTGAAACTAGTTTGTTGTCATAAAAAAACAGTGCTCTTTTTATTCCTGCCTTGCTGCCTTTTGACTTTCCTTTCCCTCTCAGACTAGATAAAAGCCATGCTTCAGGTTTTGGCCTGATGTGTGTGGCCTGCAGAGCTCAACTGCTGCATACCTGCAGGCTTTAAGCAGGTACTCTTAAATCTTCTTGTTAACATCAACCTTCTGTCAAAACAACTCAGAATATGTGAGAGTCACGTGAATCACACTGATTCACTTAAAGGTTTGTGAGAGTTTCTTTGTGTGTGTGTGTGCTGGAGTGAATCTGGTGGGGTTTTAGTTCTTTTATTAGGGGATCGTTTAAGATCAAATTCTTGTTTATAAGTGGTCTGGTGCATGTGTATGAGCATATAGTAGACATATTATTATTCTGTGGGCAACAATGGGAAATTTTTCAGTAGGCCTTTCCACTTTTTTGTCACCAAACATTATATTACCACTGGCTGCAGAATATTCCTCTTAAAGATCGACATACGCCACATTCAGCTGCTGGAAATGAACACCGTGTCACACCACAAAAAATATTTCTGGTGGGTTTATCCCATCGTCACAGCTTCATGACATGAACAACTCCTGAAAGCAAAATCCACAACCGCCGACAATTTGTTTCACATAATTCTGTCAGTATCTCACCATGGAGGGCTGACGATGAGGAGGTAAATCAGGAAAAAAAGTCCTACAGACGTACATGGAATCAAATAGCTCACATGGTAATGCTCCCTGTTAGCTGTCAACAAGATGTGAAACTCTACGCCTCATGAACTCACTGCTACTCCAGAGAGGTCCATTTGGTGCCCCTGCTACTGTATCCCGTTGCCACCACCGGGACTTTGGCTCCACATAATTCAGTGGGCCTTTACCTTAACCCAGTTGGTGAGCTGGAGGTGCAAAGCAGTGTTTAAACAGACGGTGAGAATAAGATTTCCATCGGCTGCAAGCCACCTGTCTGAACTCTGTGATTACAAGGGTGTACTGTGGACTGATGCTGTTTAGAATAAATCAGTTTGTCAGAATTATTTGGAGTTAGTGTTTGACATATTGCTTTTGTCAAGAGGGAATAAAAACCTTGCAGATCTAACTTGTGGTGCTCTTCATCATTACTTGTACTGAAAATTGGTCTTTTATATTTTATACCAGTTACATGACTCTGTGTGCGGTATCCGCCAGCTGTCATGTTGTCTTTTGTCTACGGCCGCATTTCATAGCAACATGTTTGGGCAGCTTCTAATAGCAAACACTTTCTATTGTCAGTGTTTGGTTTGTCCATTCTGGGCTACTGTAGAGATATGGCAACCTGCTTCTTATGTAGATGCAATAATTCCTGTTTTCAGGTGATTACACCCAACAAAAACATAATTATGAATAATATATTACATTTCTGCCTCTTTAAAACCTCACCTTCAAATCCATTTCCAGCAGCAAGAGGCAGCAGTTTTCTAACTGCTTTGATAACCACATGGTACACTACCTGCCCAGCACCGAATGCCAGAGGTAGCAGATGAAGGAAGTCAAACTTTAAGGCCCCAAAAGGCCAAATAAACTGATTTACAATACCCTATGAAGATTTTGACCACTGGGAGCATTACTACTTTGATGTTTTACATATACGGGATCAGTTTTCTTATTTAAGAACAAAACCAGATGCATACTGTTAATAATAAACCTCGAAAACCTCAAAATCTTGTATAAATATTTTGTCTAATATGAAGCATGAAAAAATGTATGTGAACTTTCTTTGTTTAAAATCCAGTAAATATCTAAAGCCCAGTGGTACATTGCTATTCATTTAGCGAGACATCTTATCTAAATTCCACAAAACTTGCATTCAAAATTCTTTTCTTAAGAAAATGTCCAAAATCAACATTCTTCTGTACTTAGTCTCTACATTGTCTGTACAACTCACATGTCACAATTCTGAAGCCTTTTGACATTTATAGGCAGTAAAAAACAAAAATGACTTTATGTTTTAAGGAGTCTGTCACTGCAGCCAGGTGAGAAACGGAGGACATTAGAGGTCAACCTTCATGGTCGATGTGAAGAGCCAAAAGCCACAAGTTAAAACTCTGAGTCATGTTACTCAGATATACAGCGACCAGGCGAAATAGGAAAGGCTTTGTTTTTATATCAAGGGAAACTGCCTATCTTTGAATTCCAAGTGCAACAGGAAGCCCTGATTAGGTTTTCAAAGGAACTTAGTGGAAATTTGTGCTCACAAACACCAATCAGGAGCAGCCAGCTTTGACCATTAAATGAATCTATTGAGAGAAATTTACTTTAACTGCATTTTGTGCTTTAAAATAGCGGCATGCATTTTATTTCTCTGGCCGTGGTTGACTGAGATTTAAAAATCGCACAAGAAAAAGAATAATTCTTCTGCCTTTGTCACATGAAATCCTCCTTTGACATAATGAGACTTAAGGCAGAAAAACATGTTTTCATGTGGTGTGTAACTGTACACAAGTAAATCTACTCGACACAAACAGTGTTGCACCAACTAGCAGAGGAAGCTGCTAGTTGGTATAAAGCATTGCTTTATATATATATGTACATAAAGCAATGGTTTTGTATCCTAACTCCAGCATTTTCTTAAGTGGGCATGCTGTGCCACCCCTCTAGCAAGATAGTGTGTTATAATGTGTAATGTGTACAAATATTTTGCATTGGGATTTCTGGCTCTTTCCCAAAATCAAAGCCAACATGCATGGGGGAAAAAGCTGAGAAGAGATCAAGATGATGTGAACGGTTCGGTGAATGAAGAGTTTGCTAACCTGAAAAAAAAAAGATCACTGAGGGAAAGACTGGTTGCATTTCATTCATAGCACCTGAGAATCATTTTGTTTCCACAATTCACACGCTGTTGAAGGCCACTCTTTGCAGCTGTAGGCAACTTATCATATATGACTCATTTCTTACTGAAACATGAGTTAATGCTTAAACAAAATATTCTGCCAAATAATATTTTTGGAAGGTGTATGCTGTTCCTGAAACGTTTTTTTAATCTCTGTGGTACCAATGTGGTAAAATAAATGATTAATGTAATGTTAGGGCGAAATAAAGAGAAAATAAATGTAGCATTCGGCACAGTGACATAGTTATATTTGTGTTATATGTGATTTGTTGGAAAGTAGTGTACAGTAAAGGCCAGATCAAGTTGTCTAACAAGTGAGCCAGATGAAAGTACAGCCCTCATTTTAATCCATCGAAAACATTCAGAAGCAATAACAGAAAACTAAAGTCCTACCTTATCTGATGGACAAATATTGATATTTTAAGTAAAACTTGACCTCTTTTCCCCATCAACTATGTATCAAGTCACACATAACGGGAAAAGGGATTTACCTGCCCTGAGAGGAAATGAATGAGGGTTTAGTGCCCATGGTGGTTAAAGGAAATGAACACACAGACAAGCTGCTGACAGCTCTGACAACGAGACACATTCAAGCACAAACACTCTCAAAAAGACTTTTATTGCAGTCCATCTGTCACAGTGTCTTTAATGAAGCTAAATAACAGGTTCCAGGGCTAAAGCTGCAGACAGAGAGGTGGACAACACCTCAACTCTGCGGCTTGGTTTTCAGAAAGCACACTTATCTGATTTACAGTCAGCGTGTCTGCTTTTGCGTACCTGTCTGTGCAGCTGCCAGCCAGTTGAGATGAGAGGAAATGTATCTCAAGTGCGGTTGTCGAGCACCTTTCTCGTCAGACTAAACCATCCTGACCTGCGAAATGGAAAAAACACCCCCTTCTTTCATTTTCCTCTCCAAAGACCTCCATTCCCGAGTGGGTAATTTCAGACTTTGTCAGCTGGGATAAAAAGAAAAAAATGCTGATTCACAAAACATTTTTCAAAGTCTCCATTGTCGAATTGAAGGAATGGGACTCCGTTTTCCAGCCAGTGTGGGCGAAGTGTAACCCAACATGTCTAAGTCTAATTGCTGAGATTGAAGTACAGTAAATCTTTTGATTCTCCCCATGTGAAAGTGGTGTTTCCATGCCGGAATCCACACCCATGACACAAGCACTCAGCCCAAACATCTAGTTCAGATCTCTGTGTTGTTTACAAGCTGCCAGTGAGGGCCTCTTTCAGTGTACCATTCTTTTTTGACATCTTCACACGCAGAACATTTTTGGACTTGCCAAAATGAATTCATAATTATCATCATTTCAAATTACAGCATATCAATGTCTCGCCAGAACCAATAACTGACGTCAGCCATTGACCAAAGTCAACATTCTTGTTGTGTAAATGCACAGACACAAACAAATGATCCACTGCCGTGAGTTTGGAAGTTTTGTTTTATTTTTAAGACATCATGGCAACAAGTATTTGTTTATATCAAATGATAAAATATTTGATGGGACACAAAATGATAGATTTAAGGAAGGGCTGTATTGTATACTGGTAAATTATGTTTATTCTTTTAATTAAACGGAATGTGAATGTAATGATTAATGTGTTGTTTGGAATAAATTTCTTAGTAAAACATAACAACCAGTTGTAGCTTCCTACAGCTCACTGTGTTAAAAGTGTAAAAGTGATCAGGTAGAAATGTATTTTATTCAGCCAACCCTAAAAATTGATCTTCACTTAATTTTCGTGTTACCATGTTCTGGTGTTTGCCGACCAAGACTCTGATGTCTCGTGATGGGAAAAGCAAATATTTCAAAGGGAGTTTCAGGAGTTCACAGCCCTGATGCCATTGTTAGTTTCTTCGGAGTGCAGTTGTTGTCTTTGGCTTAGTCAGAGTAAATATTTCTGTTCCTCTGTTGTGTTAGAAAATGATGTGTATTCAAACCCTGGAGATTGTCCTCAACCCAGACTAAATACAGTCTTTGTGATTGTTTTTTTCTCCCTTTACAGTAAGTAGTTTGTGTGGGTTTTGTTCTTTCTTTGAAAGTGTGGATGAAATGTGATACGTCACTTTTTTTTTCTATTTTGGCTTCCATCTCTGATTTGCCGCCACTCTGAAAATGCTTGGCCCTGTGATTCTCATGTGCGAGCCTTGTGGTACTTTTCAGTTTCACGAGAAAGCTCTGCACCTATCAGATCAAACACAAATGCAACAAGTTTCTTGACTGGTTTTAACCATTTATCTTAGCTTCACACAAGCTTTTTTGCTCAGCCACATTTGAATCTTGGCAGTTGAGTTCGAAACATGAGAAAAAGTGTTTTCTCACCATCATTAGCAGGTAATTTAGACTGACGTTTTATCAAGGTGGAGTCGCTGGTGTGTGTCTGATAAACTGTGCTTTCTCTTAAATTTGACATTCAGAGAAAATGGGTGGTCTGCAGTGGCAGAGATGCTGATTTATTTGTGGCCTGAGCAGAGACACAGAAATCAGAAGGGACTAGAAAACATTTAAAGATTCTTGTCTGTTTTTCTCTTTCTCTAAACGCTTATCATACAGCTGGGGAAGTGTGCAAGTCAGCTGAAAAATGCCCAAGGATTCTTTGCTCAAGCCAAGAGAGTCTGCTAGCCGTCACAAAAACAGCAGCAAGACAATTGTTGGATACCTTAATTAGCCATGATTGAGAATAACACCAGAAGTATATTGTGCATAAGCTTATTCAACAGTCTCAAGGTACGAATTCGCAGTGACGGACCTTCTTTCCATCAGCTTAAGACAGACTCTTTGATCAACATGAAACCTTAGCAACTCATACAGTCACAGTAAGAATGTCATTTCACTCATCAGCACCTGGGTCTGGGTGAGAAAGTCCTAGTGTTGGCGTGAGGAGATGTCCTAAATCAGACCTTCACAGCTGACTCCGAGGACATGTGATGCACCAGAATCGTAAACACTTATATAGACCGTGAGGAACTGAAATCTGCAGTCAATCAGACTCCTGCTGCCAAAACCAGAGTCAGATCCTCGACTTCTTCCAGAAAGGACAAGTTTTAAGGGCTTTTCACTTCCTTTCAGACTTTTTTTTTCTGCCCTGGCCAGGCGAGACGGTGTCAGATCCTGTCCACAGCTGTGCGTCCTCAGCCTCTGGTTTTGCTCGTACCTCATATAATTTAGTAACCGCTGGGACTGCCTCTGGCTTCTGACATTTGAGGCTTGCAGGGCCATGACCACCAGAATAATCACTTACTCTGCTCTAAAGACTGCAGCCATTGTCTGGAGGAGCAACTGCACTACAAGTCTTTGGGTAATAATGACAAACATGTCATAAGTTTTATGAATCTGTGGCGCCATGGTGTTTTGATATCAACTTTACCAGAATCTGTCTTTAAAGCAGTCAAATCAAGTACAAACTTCAGCATCCATAATTCATATTCACTTAAACAAAAGAGAATTATTTAGCGTAAAATAAAGAGTTGTTTTCAAGCACTACTGGGGTCAGCTGCCTGCTACCACTCAGCCCCCTGACTTTCAGTGATTTGGCTCCAGATCAGCAGTCTGTTTCTGCAAAGACTCCCTCGGCTCGGCTGCATCGCGGCTCAAAACTCCAAATCTGCTCCGGAGGTTGTGGCCTCGCTGGAATGTGTCCACAAACACACAACCTCTACTGCTCTCTCACTAGCACTGTCATACACATTTACAGTTTTTTTATTTCACCCTGTCATAAACTCTCTCACTTGGACATGAACATACCCCCAATCCCCCATTCTCCATCCTTTGGCTTCCTGCTTGCCAGAAGATGGGAACTCACTTACTGTAGCTTCTGTTCACAGTGCAGCTCATGTATCACACAGATCTGATGTTTTTATCCAGTTTTATCATTAATATGTTGCATGTCTGGAAGGCCTGTGTGTAGCTCACAGTTCACCGTCAACCGTTAAAGGCAAAATGTCAAATAGTGTAATATAATTTTTAAGTGGGAAAAAAATGTGGAGAAAACAGAAATGGGCGGCTGATTATCACTGTGTGAGTCACGCTCGAACAAACAGCTAATGACTGCTACATGGCTTAGCGTGTAACTGAAGCTGAAAGCTTGCCCAGCTCAAAAATACACCTCTGAAGTTCACTAATTGTATTTGTGGTCAGTTATGTGCTGTAACTACTTCTTGAAGAAAAGTTTTTCCATATGCTCAGTACTGTTGTGCCATGTTTCTCCTTGTAGTGCATGTTTGCTGGATACAGTTGGTGAGCACACTTCTGGTGTCACTGTGACAAGAAGGCTCCATTTTCTTCTTTTTATTAATATATGATTGGTACCCTGATGGCACCTAATCCACATGTCCACCACACCAATTCTGTACTTTTTCCTCCTGATCCTGCCTCCAAGTAGCCTTGTAGGACATGTTCTACTGGTCCAGTTCAGTGTCTGTGGTCCGGACCAGCAGTTGGACAACGTGAAAAAAAGGTCAATTCAATTCAATTCAATTCAATTCAACTTTATTTATATAGCGCCAATTTACAACATAAGTCATCTCAGGGCACT
>JAUYWH010000002.1:20358312-20370431 GCA_034779795.1 Ctenopoma multispine
CATGTCTGAGATTTTTGGGTCCAAATATAATAACCTCAGTTTTGTCTGAATTAAGGAGTAGAAAATTACAGGACATCAAGGTCTTTATGTCTTTATATTAAGAGAGGGATTTGGTGAGTTTGTTGTATAAAAACATGTTTTGGATGGAAATATTACAGGAAGTTGATGTTGGCTATTGTCAGAAAAACTAACTAAACTAACAAGAAAAGTAACTGGAAGAGAATTAAAATTGGGAAGATGATGTTTTTAATACTACTTCAATCCAAGAAAAAGACTCAACTTGAAAAATGCACAACAATACAGAAAGGTATTTTCGGAGAGAGTGAGTGACAGACAGGGGCGTATGAGAAGACAGGAGAGTGTGGGAGTATAGAGGGACGCAGCCCATGCAGCCAATAATGCCAGGACCGGACCGTTCTTGAGTTTGCTTCCTAACTTGCAATGTGACCTAGATTTTGGTCCTTGGTTCAGATTTTCAGCTGTGAAAACGCCCTTAGTACTGGGGGTACTAAGTTGTCAGCAGAAAAGCAGAATGTGACAACCAAGTCAAGACTTGATGTATTTTCTGTTTACAAATAAAAGTACATTTAACATTTAAGTTTGCTTTAATGTTCATTTGTGTAAGAAGTCATAACGTGTCCAAGTTTAAATTTATTTTCTGGACAAATCCTTCTGCTTGGTGTCAAAAGAGACGGATTAAGCAACCAGGCTGAGCTGTGGGATGGAATCAATTGTTGAGTAAATGTGACAGTCCCTGGAGTTAAGCTTCGAGCCCCAACCTTCACAACAGTGTTGCTTGTGTATAAACAGAAGCCTTCACTGCCCGTAGCTCCACCCAGGTAAAAAATCACCAGCCGCCACTGATTTACACCTGGCTGAGATCCGATATCACAACATAGGCTTGGCCATCTCCAAATGTGGTCTGGTTGATCCAACACCATTCACATTGGAATCTGCGTGCTTTTACATCTGGCATTAATAGTGCATGTGTTTTTGAATTTTAATGCCAGGTGTAAATGACATATAAGACTCCAGGAAGTTAGAGCATCTGACATTTGCCAAGAAATAGCTGCTGCACATAACACCCCCTAAAACCACAAAGACCATGTCAGAGAAAACAACAAATGGTCTCAACAGTGGAAATAAGGCACTGCCTAACATGACAACCCGATTCAATCAAAACTAAAAATATCCTTTTAAACTTAATTAGTTTGTGTTTCTTGAACTGATGGGATTGCTATCAAACCATTTTAAGGCCAAATTAAATCTTTAGTCGTTTGGCCAACGCTTTTCTGTAAGTGTTAAGTGAAACCAGGTCACATTAGGTTGAGCCCTACGCCTTAACTTCCAGATCTCGTGTCTCAAACTACCCCGGGGGAGTTGTCTCAGAAGATCCGAGGCCACAAATTGGTCAAGTGAAAATGAATGCATCCACAAAAGCCACATATGTCATCGTTGTGCTCCAACCAAAACATTACATCGCCAACCACACTGGCCGCAATCCCTGAACAATGTAACCACATATTCTGTAACCAAACTGCATTCAAAACAAGTGAGAAAAACAAAGGTTTGAAAACTTGACATCTTGTTTCTTTTATGCAACTCGTGTTTTTCAGCACAGTCGGTTAATACTGGTCCAGGATAGATTAAAATAATCCAAAACAAATATCTGATTCAGAGCTAAGCATAATGGCCCAACAATGTGGATTTAACCTCAGTCTTGAGCCCGGGGAGGTGCAGAACACCATCCAGACACCCGACCTCCTCCTCTCAAAACCTCAAACTCCACCACTCTCAAGCCTCACATCTCAACATCTCAGTCTAATTTATCTGCTGCTTAAATGTGTTTCCAGCATGGCTGCGGCTTCTGCATTCCGGTTTATATAAAGTCACTCTGGATGTATGCAGACCCCTCCACGCCAAAAAAACTCCATCATCTCTCCCTTGAGCTTGTCTGGAGGACGTCAACTGCGAGAGGTCACACGTGTACGTGTTTTTTTTTCAGCGCTTGGATGAGGTGAAAACAGATGGTTACCCCTCACAGTGAATCAAGCTGTAAAGCTGCAGTGTTGCATCATGACTAAGCAGCCCGAAGCCAAGATTTTGATGAAGGCAGAGAGGCATCGGAGGGTTAGCCCCCCCACAGCGGCTCTCCTAATTATGAAGTTAAATGTCAGACACTGCCGAGGGAATTTTAATTAAACAATCCATGTCAAAAATATTGTCCATCTGTTTTGGAAACACCCGAAGTCACTCGGAATTCATCTTTTAAGCTCAGAAAATTTTGTGCTGTTGTTTAGTCAAGCAGGGGCTTAAGTTGCCCCTTATCCATTATAAAAAAAAAAAAAGTGTCACAATGTTTTGATTTTCTGCCTTTAATCATTAGCAGTTAAGAGGTCTCCAATTTCAGGACTGGAGTACTGCTGCTTTTGGATTTTGGAGATTTTCGGAGAAAAATGTCTCTGAGAAGGTTTTTTTTGTTTTTGTCAGAGATGATATGTTACACGTTCTTGCCTCTTCTAGATTGTCTGTCTGTTTTTCTTTGTTCAATTGCTCGCGTTTGTGGTCATTTCACACAGAGGCGGAAATTACACTGCTGATTCAAATAATGCGATAACATGTTGTGTTAACATGGTGTAAACTACATGGCAAAACCTCTGTGGCTCACAGTATCCAGTGCATCTTTATTTTGTTATCAGCCAGTAAAACAAAGCTACTGGTTCAGTCGTTGATGCTGATAACTACGGTGTAGTACATTTGTTGAACACCTTTATGAAACAGCTCTCTTTTGCATTTAATATAAAAACGTTCAAAAGCATTACTCCCATGAGCCGTTTTTCTCGTGAAACTTCAAAGTGTTCCAAGGATGAAATTTTAAAGCTTTTACAGCGTTGGATCACATTTGAGAAGGTTGAATCAGTGTTACATAGCAATCAGCAAAAGTATTTGCCAAAAATTCTAAATAATTTACGTGAAAATGTCAGAGAGTTTACTTCTAGCTATGTGAGCTTGGCAACATCACATCTAACAACTATATAAGTGAGTGTCAGAATTAGCGTGTGTCAGCATCCCTGTTTACCAGAGTAATTCAGTGTGTTCAGGAAAATGTCAGAACATTAAAACCCTCACATGATCCAAGAGCAGCGATGCGCGACGCGATGTGATGATGATTAAGTCAAAGCTTAGCACTCGAGGAGGAGTGACGGAGCGCTCAGTGAAGAAAGCCAGGCAGGGAAACGGTTCCTAAATGGTTTGGTGAGGTGAAGCAGACCCACTGACTAACACGTACAGTATTACATGATTACTGTGAAGTGGAGAAAGCAAAAAGGGGAAGTTTTATGGCTCAGACTCAACTGAAGTCACTTTTCACATGCAACAAGGCCTGAGACCTAAATGTTACAGATACAATCAGGACTTTAAATTTGCTTTCCAAGTTTGAATATCATTTTCCTCTGTCTGACAAATGGAAAGATTGTGTTAATAGAGCAAGTGATACATGTTGGTGTGAAAACCTGGAAGTTAACAAGAAAGACGTTCAGTTGCCGTGACCCATATCTTGCAGAAAACTTCACCTGGGTGACTGAGAAGCTTCACCGACATTTAGTGAAACGTTTTGACCTGTAAATCACTTTCTAACATACAGTTTTTGTTAGTCTGACCTCAGTTATCTGCACATACAGATTGAAAAGTGGCAATGAAGTGATCAGATCAGGCAGCAGCATAAAGAGTGGCCTGAATTCAACTTGGTTTTAAACTCTTGTCCCAAATGTGTTGACGTCGTCATTTTACTGAAGAGCATTTAGCATATGTTGTGAATGGTGATGGATTACGGTGATGATGAAGACTAAAATTCCTGTGATTTATGGAGTAGTATTTATAAGGTTTTCCTCAGATGGCGCACAGCGGATGTTTCCTGTATAGACTGAACAGCAGAAGCATCCATTTAGTACCAGTCAAGCATTTGGAAATACTTCATACATTCTTCTTCTCCTATATTATCTTATTTTTCAATGCCACTGCTGTTCTGTCAGACATACACAAAAATATTGTTGGTTTGTTTCCAGAACAGCATACACTTTACCCGACTTGAATTAATGTAACAGCTCATGAAATCAGCCTAGCTGCTCCTTTCTCCACCAGCTGCTTATGCCAAACTGTAATGAGCACAAGGTCAGTTATCTCTTCTCCAAATAACAAATTATAGTAAGAACCATTTACAATAAGTTTTATCTTCAAACACTTCAAGCTTCACGACTGGTCATTCTGGCATTAAAGGTTAGAACGACCCTATATGAATTATTACAAAAGACAGTTCAGCAGTGATTAAAATTCAGTGATTACAGTAAATTCTAACACACACACTTCATGTAATAAAGTCAGATTCTGACTGAAAAGCTTTTGATGCAGTTTAAGTGTAAACACACCAGATGCTTTAGATAGAGTTTTGTTCTTTCCTGACTTTCTACAAACAGTTTTTCATCACTGTTTCAATTCCAACATGGAATATGGGAAATATGGTCAATCATGTGTGTCTCACCTTACTGCGATGTACTGCCAAATATTAGCACAGATGTAACTTTTAGTAAGTTTTCAGCACTAATGTTTTAAAATGGGACTCGAGGCCAAAGAGAGTTCAAGGCTTGTTAGACATGATGAGATCCAAATAGCCAGGCTGAGACTAAATCAACAGTTTGAAACTGAAAAAAATAAATCCCAATGTCCAAGGTATCACAAAAAAGGACATTAAAGCAGTGTGCTCAGTAAGCAACAGATTGTTGTGATCAATGCATCACCTCACAGTTTGTTGCCTGCTGGAGAGAAATCAATGGACGCAGACCCCCAGAACTCAGCCTCTTAGCAGTGAAGGTAAATCATCAGTAAAGTCATCCATGCGTGTGGCTTCATTTCAGATCTCCTAACGGCCTGTATAACTGTGTAGCAAAAAAAAAAAAAAAAGCCTTTGCTGAGATTGGAACCAGAGTCTAGTTTCCAAAACGTCACTGAGCATCGACGCCAGGTTCCATCCAAGTCCGTCACTGGTGAGATTACAGGAGCAGCAGTGGACTCAGAGTTGTAGAAGCAATGCATTTTTGGGAACATTTAGAGTTGACTAAATTTTTCACAAGCACGTTCTCTGAAAGCCAACGCTTGCAGCTATTTTTGCATTTAATCAACGTCTTCGAAGGTTTCGCTCAAAGTGACCTTTTCCAGCTGGACTGGATGTTTATTTCCCGAGGGAGAAATATAATGATGGAAGGAATCGTTGGCTCTCCAGCACTTAGGCTTTGCTAATTGACTGTTAATAGGCTAATTGTGATTCTAAAAAGCTTAACTAACTAAAAATCTATACAATAGAATCAATGTGTTGTTCTCTACTGGTACAACAACCATTACTTTGTGGAAAACTACATTCACAGCAGTGCAGGTACTTGCATCATGACTTGGTTTCAGCCAAGTCTCTAATCTTAAAACCTCTATAGCATGGCTTTTACAGCCAGGGTGGGGAACCCTGGTCCAAAGTGGCACTGTCCTGCTTGTTTTCAATGCATCCCTTCCCTATATACTTATGTATCTGGTTCATGGACGATGGTCTTTGTTAAAGCTTAAATATAAACATTAAATTATGTTACTTAGTGAGCCACATGCCATGACATCCAAAAGTTCCTGTTTTACTGTTGTGCTTTTTTCAAATGTACCATCGGCAGCCTATCGCTTAATTGTCTAAACTGAACTCTTACAGCGTACACCTTTCTCTGTTTGTCTCCACACTATCAGATGGTTTTCTGTTGGCACGTCAAAGTTCTCTTAAGCCAAACTTGAATTTAAATGCCGCAGAAAACGTGTGGTTTTAAATGCTTGTGTGGCCAGACTTTAAACCTGTCTACTCGTGGATGTTGAAATACATGTCCTACGGGAGTTCACTTCCATTAACATTTTTGATGGCTGCTTCTCTTAAAGTCATGTTTATCTCCAGTTAGGCAGCTCCATGAAGAATAGCGTTAGCGCTGAAATGGATTACGCGAAGTCCTGCTGCAACGTAGGCGGGGATTGGCTAGAGTACCTGCAGAAACAGAACATGCGTTTGGCTCAACCGGATGAGGTCAGTGTGCTGCAGGCTCACTAGACCCTTCTGGACCTAAAACAGAGAGAGCTCTCTGGTCAGGAGCTAGTTGAGAGCAATAAATTGAACAAAAACGGAACCAACTCAAAGGGGAAACTATTCATCCCAGCCCTATAACTCTTCCTGCTCCTTTCCCCCCTATTATATTTTATGTCTGAGCTTTTTCACGCTGATTGCATTAGCAGGCCCAAAAGAGGCCTTGGAAGACTAAAGCCGTCATTGCTGGAAGCAGGCCCAGCTCAGAGGAGGAGGAGCCCGGGGATGTTCTCAGCAAAACACAGCGCGAAATAATGAGAAAAAGCTTCAGTGTCATCCTGTAAATACCAGTTCACTGTGACTGTTGTCACATGATTCACCTGCTTCTTATTTTGATGTTTTACTTTATGCTTGTTCAGTTTTATTATCCACAAATCTCTGTGTAGTTATTTGTAGTAAAGTAAGTGATAGTAACATAAGTAGATGTAAGTGGATGTAGTTTTAGTAGTGACGGCTGCGGTATTAATTATGGTGGTGATGGCTGTAGTCGTAGTACAAAAAGAAGTAGAAAAGACGAACAGCAGGAGTAAAAATAGCTGTACCAGTAATAAAAGTAATTGCTATAGCTGTAGTCTGCAGTAGTGGTAGTAATGTCTGTAGCAATAGTAAGAGGAGGATCAGAACGGAGTGTTGAAGTTGAAGTAGTAATGGATATAGTAGTAGTAGGAGGAGTAGAAATGCCTATAACAGTAGAAATTGAAGGTACAGTACTGGTAGTTTTAGTGGTAGAAGTAGTAGTAGTAGCCATTGTACATCAAATTACAGTGGTACATTGCAGTAGCAATAGTAAAGGTAGCAGTACTTGCCACAGTCACAGCTACATATACTGGTAGTATAATACGACTTAGTTCAGGAAGGGGAGAGATCATATAAACTATTTTCCAACAGCAGGATGTTCATAAAGCAGCCTGAGCTCAGCTCTCTGAGACTCTGCTTCGTTAAATGCTCTGCAGCTCAGTCAGGCAGCATCACACAAACTGTTTGTACCCACCTAAACTGCTGCAGCAGCTTGTGACCGGATGGCACTCTGGAGATTGAAGCTTCAAAGTGCAGTGGGGGTAAAAAAAAAAAAAAAAAAAAGTGAGGTTATAGCTGCTGGGGAAGGCTGCTTTAGAGAAGCATGGAACTGCTGCTGGTTCAGTCTTGTTTACTTCCCATTGTAGTCACTGTGCTGCATGTGATTCATTAAACCTCAGCGTTCCTCTGCATCCCTCAGTGTCGTCATTATGTTGCAGAGTTCACGGACGTTATCAGCATGCTTTGCTATGAATGAATCATGGAAATTGCTGTAATTATCTCTCAACCAGATCCTCTTCATGTTTACAACCTTTAAGCCCATGTTTTTCCTCATTGCATTCATCCAGAGGCGGGGAGAGAGGAAATATCAATATGGTTTGCATCAAGTCAGAGAATAAATTATTCTTAATTGCTTACAGGGAGCAGTAACGCTTGGAGGGTACTGTGTGGAGTCAGTGAGGGCTGAAAACCGATGGTGGCTCTAATGGTGTACAGTAGGTCACGTATTACATAAGTAAAGATTAAAGTATTTAATATACTCGAGTGTTCAGATGTAACTCCAGAGATCAATATGTATAACTTTACTACATGTACTGTTTTGGTTTTACCTGCTAATTTGAAGTGTTTTTGCTTCTTGCCCTACAGAACCTTTTTTAATCAGTGTCCCTGTACTTTGAGAGCTCAGCACTTTAGTGAGTTCTCAGTTTTCCATCAACTCAAAGTCATTATGCATAGTTTTGTTTTCTGTTCAATAAAAAAATTACTGCGAGGACAAAGGCTCTTGTGCACAAGTGTATTTGAAAATGTTTCACTTATCCTTACTGAGGTAAATGTGACCAATTAATATTAATATGGATTTTACCATTTCCTCATGTAATATTGAATATAAAGTTCAGAGCAAGCATATTTTATTGTGCCTGAAGATTTACTACTAGTCTTATGCTCATATAAAAAAATGATTTGAAACAGTTTTGTTGTAATATGAGCACATTTCAATACGGTTTCCGCTGCTATGAGCCTATGGTAAAACGTGCATATACTGAAGCAAACTAAGGATTGAATGCAGCTGGGTACAGATCTGAAAATGCACATTAAATACCAGAGGAAAAAAAGCTTGGCGTGGACCAAAAATGTCCAGTAAAAACACCATGTGTTCCCTTTCCGGACAGCCAATAGAGAAAATTTAGAGGCACACTTAAATTGAACAATTGAATTGTATTTCTGCCAGGCGACACAATTTCACTGTCTGCTTCAACTCAGTGACAGAAGCAGTGATTATATATTACTAACTGTCTAAAGACTATATTAAACAAGGTAATATTCCCCAAAGCTAAATGTTTTGCATTTGTCATTTTTTAAAAAAGACATCCTTCAACAATAGCACATTTGTCAACTTTGACAAACCAGCTTGCTCAATCATTTATTCTCTCAACAGTGGTTTTGTTTATTTATTATCATCTCTCAGTAACAAACCATAAATATGACATATTTCAAATGAGACCACATGGAACCACATTCTAGCAAACCACGAGATGAAATCTATAATTTGAGCTATGTGTTGATGTGTTCAGATAATTGGATATGGAATACCGTGCTTTTCATCCAAATGGTAACTGGAGCTGTGTTTCTGAAAAAGACAAAAAACAAAAACTCTCCAATGGAGAGCTTGACTGTTTCACTGCTGTGTACTCGAGGTGTGGGGCCTTACTTGAATGCTTGTTGCCCACTTGTCACGTAATGGCAAAGTTTCCTTTTTGGAACCAAATCTTGCCAATGATACAAAACATGAGGCTCAGAGCCCATGAAGTTTGGTGCAGCTTCCAGGCCTTATGTTTATGTACTTGGAGGCCATTGGCCCCAATAAGTCCAACCTATTATACCTGCAACTAGGAAACCATGTCAGCATGAATCCCAGAATTTGTTTTTCTACTTCTCTGACATATGCAAATGCATTTTAATCCACTTGTACCAGTGAATGCCAATCTTCAAGATATAAATGTAAATATACAGTAGTAGGCTAAGGAAGTCTGTATATTTAATCTCATTTTAACACTGTGGTCTGACTTGAATTCATACGTATGTACTATATTTTCTTTTTAGTTGCTATGTCCCAAACTCTAATTAAATATGCTTTTCTTTGATTGACAACTAGTCTGGCACTGTCTTAACTACCTTGATAGATTGACCTTCACACATCTGCTGCATTAATAAGATTTAGAAAAAGGCTGAGAACATTATATTGAAATGTATAATTTCATCCAGATCTGATATTTACTGCAAAATTGGCAATGGGGAAAGTTTTCTCCATGTACAGTGGGACCGGATTCTTTCTTTTACTGAGTATCAAATTAACACGTTGAAACTGGTCATCGGTTGGGGAAAACAGCAAAGTCCCCTTGTGCTAGTAGAATTAGCGCCTGCACATGACTTTTACAAGGTCATTCGAGCCAGTCCACACAATCAGGAGATGCTTTAGGTGGCTGGATTTGCTATGACCTCATGTTTAAGCTCTATCCCAAATAACAGGATAATTGTAGCAAGGGATGTGGCAGTTGAGGGACTGGGGCTGTAGTGGAGACCAGGCTCTTTGAATTACAGAATCATGAATGATATGTGTTGGGTCTGGGCTCAACTGTAAATAAATGCCAGAGCACACCCTGCTGAATCTGGCTGAATTTGTGATTTGCTCTAGCGGATAAATAAAAGGCATATTGGCTAACAGAAGTGCTGGAAAGCCACGTTTTCCAAGGACAGCGTATTCTCATTTCTCACATGTTTTTCCGAAACATCTAATGCTTATGAGCTGATTTGTACTACTGTTTCTTTTGCACAGTGTTTTGGATGAGTAATGATTCGTCTCCTGTCCCTGAGTTTGCAGAAGAAGTTCTGTAGTGTTGGAAAGATGGAGAAAATCCAGATGGGGTGGGAGCTTCATGTAGTAAAATGCTGATGTGCATCATTGTGAAAATGAATGTCGACACTAATGATTTTACTTAAAGCATTTATTTGTCTAGGGGTTTTTAATGCCATAAGTTAATCTATGGATGGATAGCTTGGAACTCTTTCGACATCCGGGATTTCGGCCAGAGTACACCATTACAAAACTGACCTCCTTAAAATAAACAGGGTTTCAGGGGTCAGCAAGTTAAAGTTATTGCATTTTCATGCATATAGATTGCAACTGAATACTCAGTTTGCAAATATGCTGGCCAAATTATGATCAAAACCCAGCAGGGGCTTTATGCGACAGTGCTAATCACTATACCAATGTGCCCACTTCCAAATCACCAAAATCCCATTTGTATTTATCAATACATGCAAAAATAATTTAACTGAACATAACTGAACTGACCATTTATAATCGAACGGCTGTATCAGTGTTATTTGTATGTGTTCATCAGTGATTTGTCATTTGTTATAATGTTTATTGTGATATTAAAAATGAGTTTTGTTACACTAGTAAGATGAAAGCTCAACAACAGACATCCTGCCCTGGAGAAATAGGAGGTTGTAAGCTATTGGCCTCTGAGTACGTCCGAAACACAGATGATCCACGCTCTGTACTGTCGCTAAACACCTCACACGCAGTACACCACAGCTGCTGTTAACTGCATGCTCACACTACACCTTCTATATAAACACAGTGTTACTCTCTTAACATAATGCCAGTGCGCAAAAGCAAATGATGTGTCGTCTTATGACAAGATGTTTGATTAGAGACGAGCAATGACGGATGTAAACAAAATTAAAGGAAAATAGTCAGGATCTGTTGAAGCCACAGTTTAATTACTGCATTCAAAGCTGAGCGGCTGCTTTTTTCATCTATCTCTTAAAATATAACAGGGACATAATGCTCGCACCAAGCATTTGAAATTTTAAGCTCATCATATCAGTATTAGTGTCAAACGGTAGCTTATTCTGTCAGAATAATGTTGCGTTAGCTTGGCAGCCGAAGTGGAGACTGAGACCCAACAGTAACTATCCTGATGATCCTGTTTTCAGTTCCAGTGAAAACTACAAAGGGGTCAGTACTGAAAACAATTTACGCTTTAAAAAACAGCGATGAGATTAATAAAAAGTGTCCTTTTAATGCCAGTTCTTTGAAGAGGATGTTACATAAAATACTGGCAAAATATTTTGTTGTTTGCTGTTAATTTCATGATTTGGTAGAAATTTTCATGCTTAAAGTTTCTCTTATGAATTATCATGGACTTTTAATGTTTTCTGGCACATGACTGGTGTAAAGTTTCACAGTGTTATTTATTGTCCTGCTTGGATGCAGCACTCATCCCCTGGAAACACTGGGTCTCTTTGACCACCTTCCAAACATCCATCACTTCTACAATTTCAAACATTAATTGCAGGGCTTTGCATGAAACACATATAGATCAAAGAGAAATGACAAGCAGCTAAATCTTTTCCAGAATAAGTAATCTGGCAGGTAAACCACAGTCATTTGGAGGCTCTACTCTGTCCGAAAAACTGATAAAATGCTGAATGTGGCCTGTCAGTTTTGGGATTTACTATTGTCTCTGGCCTATTGACAAAAAATTGTTTCCGTTCCTCTTCTCAAGGATTCTGGAGGTGTATTTGAGAGCTTGAGTTGCTGCTTTGTGGGCTCCTCATGATTGCAGCCACAAAGTGCTTACAATCAGTGTAAGGCGAAAATTCACTTTGCCTTAGAGATATCGCCCTCCCCAGATTGTGATACCATAAAACATCCACTTTTTATTGTATATGTTGATGTTGGCTGTAAACCTGATTCACCTTGCTTGCTTGTATGTTTTGATATGTAACCGAAGTGATTTCTTTTGGCAGGGATACTTACATTACACTCTGTATCAGTTTTCTCTTTCAAAATCAGAACTGGATCAAACTATGATGAATTTTAACTGGATAGTACATCGTAACCAACAAAAAATGAACATCGTATATATATATATAT
>JAUYWH010000002.1:20370476-20406503 GCA_034779795.1 Ctenopoma multispine
ATTTCAATGCCCGTGCTTGCCTGTCACATCCACAAAAGTAAAAACACTGAATCATAAAAATATTTTATGCATGAAACCAAGTTTGGGATTACACTCCTTCTAACTCTATTTGTCAGGTCTTAACACTTAAACCCCACTTGGTTTTATTGTTCCATTCAGGACTGTGACCATCGATTGATATATCAAAGACAGAGAAGGGAGAGCATGAGCCGAACCAACATACAATGAGGTAAAACGGGACATAGTGAAAAAGTGATCCTGGAGAGATGCTTAAAGCAGCCGTCCAAACCAAACAGATACTTTGCCAGTGCTTAAACCTCAGCAAACCATCCATCACTGGATGGGGACATAGTTACGAACACGTTTTCAGGGCTTGTTTCCATAGGTGCAGGTAAAGGTAAAGGGATTTTTCAGGGTGTCATTTCACAATGAGGTTCAACCTGTGTGTGTTTGTGTGGGGGAGGTGGGGGATTAAGAAGGGATTCAGTGAATGAATAAGTAAAGTTTGAGTTGGACAGTCAGTAGGAAATTAAGATTAACATTTTAACAGTATGTTTTTTTTTTTGTTATCTGTGTTGTGGTCAACACGTAACAATTTCTTCAAATTTGGCACAAATTGTCACCTCGACAATTTCAGGTTAGAGGATGATTTGAAGTCAAAGGTCAAGTTGACTGTGACCTCACATTTGTGCCATTCTTGTCAATGCTTTAGCTCAGAAATGCCTGAAATGAGTTTCATTAGATCTGACACAAACATCCACTTGGACTCATGCATGAACCCACTAGAACATGAGTCTGGACAGACATTAAGACATTAATTAAACTACATCAGTTGGTTAGTGGAGACTAATTCTGGTTTTATCTGATTGTGGGCTGTCTGGAGACAGTTTACCCCAAAATCTTAATTGTGATTTATAAAAATAAAGAGTGATGTTTTATTTTCTCCAGCACCATCAAATATGTAGCTACATGTACAGAAGCTAAGAAGTTTATTGACTCAAAGCTTAAATTGATAATCATTTATATTTCATTAATCCAACTCTTTTGTGACACTTTCCTGAATCTAGGTATGATTAACTTAGTAAGTTGTATGTTTAAAAATTACTATTGAAAATTATGATATAATAATAAATCAGTCTTAGCCATATTATCATCATGAGTTTTCCTTCATAGTTTACACCCTAAAAAAAGCTTATAAAGCGCAGCCTATGGTATTAAGAAGGTCGTAAAAAGTCTTCTTCTTGCAGAAACTCTGTCTGCTTCCAGAGCTACCCTAGCAACATTAAAATGTTTCCAAGTGTCAGCAGTCCAGAAAGTGAACGTGAACCTGGTGGATGATCACAGACAGAAGTTAATTTCCTGGTTCCTTAGCATGGTCTTAGACCAACTTGACTTGAAGGGGTGCCAGATCTCTTTTTACTGTCCGGAGTGCTTTAAATGCAACCGCACAATGGCGCAGACGGTATGTATCGTTGAGTATTCATTAATGAATGTTTGGGATCAAAGGCAGTGAGTCATATTCACTATACGCACACCACCTCACACTCATCTACAGACAGTCACAGGCCACTTTCAGCATGTTATGGTGTCCATGTGTGAATGAGGTAATTACACCATGTCATTCACGATGACAATTCTGTTTGGCTCATTTGACTCTGATTGCAAACCATTCCCAGTATATGTTGGAATAGACCCCTCCTACACCTATTCACTCGCTCCATCCAACCAGAAGACGGTAATATTTTTCCATGCTGTGCAGTGATTTGCAAAACACAAAAAAAAGCAAAAGCAGCTGCAACATATCAGCCAACTGTTCTTGTGGATGTCCCTTATACCTTTTATTGCTTTTGAGGAGTTAGATGATATGGGTGTCTGCTGGGACTGGAGGCAGGGCCTCAATCATAGAGCAATACAAGCACGGAGACATCCTGTAAGCTTCCTGTAATCTAGGCCAGTGTCTTTCCAGGAGGAAACGTTATCCTCTAAAGTTTACTGTACACTCATTTCTCAGCCGTCTTAGTTTACAGTACATTTTATAAATACATGTTAAGGATCTGGCTGGTTTGACTGTGCAGACGTCAGCAGGGAGGGCTTCACTGTCTCACTAAAAGCCCTGCACTTCAACATATCTGCTGATGGACCGGCTGCAAAGTCCATCAACAGAATATCCCAGTTTCCCATTGGGATTCATAAAGTACCAGTAATTTAAAAAAATGGTTAGAAATTTGATTGAAAATTAAATTGAAATAATACAAAATTTGCGTGACTTGAACAATAAAAATATCTTATGTAAAACATTGATGTTCAACCAATTTGCAATAGTAAACAGGTTTTAAAGGAAACCTGATTGTGACTAAATCGCATTTGCCTATAAAGAGTAAGTAGTAGTTAATTTATGTATTTGGAAAGCAGAACAGTGGTTACCAACAAATTGCTTTAATATGAAATGTCGTGAATTTCTGGCCTAGAGCCATAGAGATAGAAGAGCTGCAACAGTAAGGAGTCAAAAATGATAGCTGGTCATCCATGTAGCTTTGAATAGTTCCAAAAAGGTGATTGATATCCATTGCAAAAGCAGGATTTAGCAGCAAAAAACAGCTACAGAACAGCTGGATTAACATAACATGACATCATCAAATGCAACTCCAGCCTCAGCTGAACATGATTTTAGGTTTGCATTTAGTTCTTCTGTGTCCATTTCTTTACTCTTGTGAATTTGTAGTATTTCTTCTCTCCCGCTGGTCGCGGAACAAGCAACGGAACTGACCGGGTCATTTCTTAGTGCTTTCACGGAGGAGTTTTTAGTTAGAAAATAAAATAGCTGAAAACAAATATACTTAAAGTAAAATTAAAATAACATTTATTAAACATGCTCAAACAAGTAGGAGTACACTAAAACCTTCTTTATTACAGTAAAGAGAATAAATTCATCACTTCCATCTCTGTTGTCAAGTCAAACATGTTCATACTGAGAGCATCTGTAAAATGTTCACGGACAACATATTTGTTATCCAACAAAATATCTGTTTTTGGAGTACAATAACCATAAGTAGGGATTACATGATCATGTTCAGGCACTCTTAGCTCTTAGAGAAAAATTATGGTCTGGTTTAATACAGAAAAAGTTAAGTGACTTCAGAAACCGTCTGCTCTACAGTCTGAACCAAAACAAACCAATAGCGTTGCCTAAATGTAACCACAACGGGAGTGAACTCCGGCAAACTTTGCAGTGATTTGTGCCCGCCGTACGCCCACTGTTCAGCCCACCCACCAGCTGCAACTGCATCACTCCTTTAAAAAACATTGTTTGCTCTTCACCTTGTGTTAGAGAACCTTGTTTACAGTAAACCGTACTCGACGTTGTCCCCTGGCTTCAACAACCACAATAACCTTTGGTTGCACTGGAGAATAAAATCTGGTGTAACATTAAAAAAAGGATAAACAGCAGCTGCCTCACCTTTCACTGTCAAATCATGGATATATGGTGCAGAAACACCAGTGCACACTGATCCCCAACATATAATATCTACAGTATAGAAGTATAACATTTAACACGGCATTGTTTTATGTAAATATAATGCCCAACATCTGTACTTTAGAGTTAATAGATAAATAAATCTGAGCTGTAATTTCCTGTTATTGGCTGTTATTTATGCCATTAACGATGACTGTTCTCACTCGAGGCTGACCAAAAGCTGTCACAGACTCTTGCTCATCAGGGTTGTTGGATGATAAATTAAAAACAACAGAAAAACATTTACTGAAACCAGATAAACCTTGTTCAGCTTAGCTCATCTTGGCTTGGTTTATAGCAGCAGATTCCCTTTAACTGTAGCATGACTGAACTGCTTGCCCCATCCCTGTCTGGCGAGACACATCCACACAAAGACTTCCCCTCACTCAATTCATCCCTCAAGCTTCATATCTTCCCCATATGGGACAGATTTGACTTGTGACCACAGCTTGTCTCTCTCATCCTGAATCAAGGCTGCAGAAATCAGCCTGCTTTCAAGCTTTCCTGAGGCCACACAACAAGAAGGGAAAGCACTGATTCGGCAGCAGATTCTCTCTCCGCACTACTGAGGTTGGATGTAAATCCCCCTCAGGTCGGAGGTCAAGTGTTTTCATCATCTGTGTGGCTATTATTTTACGTGTCATTATCAGCTGTATAATATCCTCGATAAGACAGGAAAGGGGTGTAAACGCAAGTGAGGAAGTGAAGAGACCTGGATCTTGCATGGCTTGTTGCCCTGCAGCTGTGGTTTGGGTTGCATCCCCACCCTCAGGACCTCACACAAGCCAGTTTTTGTCCATCCAGTAAGTCCTCACCATCTCAAACTGTATAGGAAGCAGCTGCGTTTCATCCTCGTCGCCACCGTTGGCAGCAGTGAATGACCCTCCGTGAGCCCAGTTCGTTACCTCGCTGTCTACTTACCACAGCTGGTCTGATTTTTGATAAGCTTAGATGTTTTGGGGCTATTTATTATATTCCAGACTTCGCCTCTCACCGAAATCACTCCCATTCTTATATCATATCCTCAGAGAAAAGCCAAAACGCATTAGCCTCACTGTAATCTAATCCAAGAGTTGCACATTAGTGTTGATAGAAAGCAGTAAAGCAAAGACTCTACCAGTTTCTAATAGGAGCCTCCAGCTTATATTTATTAGCTGACACTTAAGTATTACTGCGGTTTGCAAGTGTTTAGTATATTTGAAAACTCACACTCTTCTGCAAACTAGGCTACTACTTTCCCACATACATCAAGTAAGTTACTTTACAACATGAAGATGTGCAGATAATAGTTCTGGTTAACTTGATGTAATGTGAATGTTATTTTCCCCTCCCTGTATATTAACAAGAAATATTTGCAGTGTTGCATAGCAGCCAATGACTCTAAGATACCTGCCAGAGTTATCATCATTACTGGTGACTTGGAAAGGTGCTCAGATTTCTGGGCATAGAAATGTAAAAAAAAAACATTAGTGTTATTATTTTACAGTCTTGTGTCTCACTTGCAAAAATGGGACTTCTTTATTTAGTATGTTAAATTTGAGTTCTCAGTTTTTAACAGTTAAGGTCAACAAACTCCATAGAATTCTTGATGTACCTTTTAACTTGAGTCTTCGTTAGCCATTACACATAAATAATAACATGTATTGCAATGACTGACAACTAGAAAACCTCCAGAATCAGATTGGAATAAGAGTCACCTTATTAATTCAGCTCATCAGTGTGTCCCTGCCAGATAAGTTTTGTGTTGCTTCAGCCCATCAAGCTGCCATCCTTTTCAGTGAAGAGACACTGGAGCTGTGCTAGCAATTGGTAGCTTTGGTTAATATCCTATGGGATACATAGCAGTTTCATTATTGCCCCAGACAACCATAAACCAACCAGTATTACAAAGCTGAAATGAATCAGTTGTCAGAAAGGTAATTAAATCATTTGTCATTTAAAAGCAAAAATTGACTATTACTGAACTAATAATGAACTTTTTTTTGACTGTCTGAACTTTATAGCCAGATGACACCTGTCATCACAGAATTGATTATGAGACTAGCTGTACACAAGGTTTTCTGTATGTTAACATATCTCCCTGCTTCTGGCTGAAAATTAATCTGGATGATAAGTCCGGTGCTCTGCAGGAGCAGGTTGACCAGGACTACATCTGTAGAATAAATGACAAAATGACATCATCTAAACTTAAAAACTCCTTCAGATGTTTTTTTCAGCTAGAAGCAGAAACTAATTTTAACATCCATGTACTCCCCAGAGTAGAACCACTGGAACTCACTCACTATCTGTTTAATTTTGGTTTCTATCAACTCATGTGAAATAAAAATATCTCATTGTTTTCCAGCATTTAACAATTTGCTAAATGCTCCACCATGTTCAACATCCAATCTCCAACTATGTCTGCCTTCAGTTTAGGCCTCAGCAGATAGTATACAGTGAGGTTTTAAAGCTTTTACCTTTTTTGGCTGCCAGCCACAAACAAATAAAAAATAAGTGGTCTGGAACCCAGCTAAAAACTTTAATGCAGGGGAGGCCAATCCTGGTTTTCGAGGGCCACTGTCCTGCTTGTTTTGCAACTGTCCTTGACTTACACATTGATGATTACCTGGCTCAAGCGTGTTCAGCCAATCAGAAGCTGTAATTTCAGGGATGGTTGGGAAAACAAGTTGGACAGTGGCCCTCAAGGACCAGGATACACATACCATACAAAAAATCATCTAAGATGCCCATGGAAAACACTGAAAATCCTGGAACCGCTGAAACTGCCATATCAGCTCCAAGTTATGAATGCACTGATTGATCATTGGCTTGAAACACAGAGAAGAAAGAAAAGTACTCATATTTTGATTTGAAATTTAAAAATTTAAAAAACATCCATTGTTTCAAATAACTTACATCTTCTCTAGTAAGGTCATTGTTGGCGTGAAATTAAAACCAATTAGAGGAATTGTGGCCTGTCAATAGACAGTCTGTAAATCAAACTCTTGCTCTAAAATTCAAACTTCTCATTGACAAGATATGTAATAACACGCTTAGGGAAATAGTTGCCAATGTGCCAAAGTGGATGAATTGTGTTTTGGAATGAAACGCTTCATTTGTAAGCAGAGGAGCTGAAGTAGCCAAAACAAATTTTAAATGACTATGGGAAAAGGAGGCCACAGAGGAAACTGTGCAGGTACCCTGTCTTCACAAGTCATCTACGCATTCATGGCTCTTATGAGGATATTTCCTGCCAGAACTCAGTAGACTCCAGCGCAACATATGGAGGCTCTTTAGATTGGCAACGCCGATATCAGTTCAAAAATCATGACTATTGACAATATAACAACATCTTGGTGATTGATGCTGATTGATGGCGACTTTTCCAAGAGTTATGAGGCAGGTCACTGTTTCCTGGGTTATTTCCATTCATTTAGCATGTGTGATGGTTAAATTTACAAAGAAATCCACGAACCTCGGTTTGTCTCGATTCCTACACCAGGTAACACAGCAGCCAAGGCCATTTGAGTATCGTTTTTATTAAGTGTGTGCAACCATTAAGTTTTCAGCGAGCAAAATGAAAATGTTGTTACTGCTGAAGGTTTGGTGTGGTCAACTGAAGTGACCCGGTGTGACCGCAGGGGCTGAGACCTCTAAAAAATCAACTAAACAAGAAACTATACAGCAGTCTCCATGGCGGGAGTGGTGTTAACCTCGGGAATCTGGGGACCTGTGAGGTTCAAAGAACACAGGCCTTGAGTTATTTGTTTAGGATTGAACTGCGCTGAAGTGGACCTACTCTAAGTTACTAGAGCCTTAGCTCAACCATGCCCCTCTTCCTGGATAGGTCAAGGGTCACTGTTGCTGTAGAGACTGCACAACAGTGGAGAGGAAAAGGGCGATTTTGAAGCTGAGTGGGAGAAGAAGAAGAAACCATATTTACTATATTATGACTTAATTTTTTGTCTGCTTTTGATAAATGACACAGTAGAATTTGAATTGTGACCTACAGCACTACTGTATGAATAAAAAAACCCCACAAAGCCTGACTTCTTTACGATGCAGAGAAGCCCTTTGTTGTTTTTACATAGGTGATGCTAGGAGGCCTCCTGCACCATAAAGGTGCAGGAGGCCTTTGGTAAACTTAGGATATTTAATACAGGCTTTGTTTTGTTCTGTTCAGTTGGCAGTGGTCCTTAAAATAGATTTGACATAAGTTCAGAACAGTGGTTTTCCACCTGGGTGCCAAGGCTCCCAAGTGTAATCTGTAGTTTCTAGGCCTGCTACGACTAGCTCCTCCTGAAGGCTGAGTTATGCTTCTGCGTGCTGTATGCATGTGAATGTATACAGGTTACTTTTGTATTGAGTTTTACCTCATTGTTCACAGTAGCTGTCCAGCCCACAGTTTTACTGGTTCACTCTTACAGCTATCATAGTGATGAGACGACAAGATATTGCTAATAATTTGCTGATGATAGTCTGGATTGTCTCGTTCATCTTTTGCACAGAGAATCTGGTGTCTATTTTTCCTGAAAACAAGCGTGAACTTGTCTGACCACAGAACACATTTCCACTGACTTTCGGTTCATCTGTCTTGGCAGTGTTTCTGATCAGAGTTGATGTATGACTTCCTCCTCACATGATAGAATTTCAGGTTGCATTTCTGGATGCAGTGGCAGACTGTGTTAAGTGGTAATGGTTTTCCAAAGTACTCCCCAGCCCATGTGGCTATATTCATCAAGGTATTGTGACAGTTTCTCATGCAATGCCACCTGAGGGCTCGAAGGTCACACACATTCAACAGTGGTTTCCTCCCTTGGCCTTTACACACTGACATTTTTCCAGAGACCCTGAAGCTTTTCACAATATTATCTACCAAACATGGCGAAAGACCTAAATTCTGTACAGTCTTACACTGAAAACTATTATTTTGGCACAAAGTGGTGAACCATGATCCTTTGGTTTGGTGGCTACTCCTTTATAGCCAATCCTTATACCCTCAACGGGTACCAATTAAGTCCCAACTTTCAGTCTGGGGGTCCTATGTAGGAGGGATGGGGGTATGGTAACTATTTGCAATGCAATGCAATATGTGATGAGGGGATGTGAATAAGCTTTTTAAGGATATAAGGAATCACAAGTCAAAGAAGTTGGAAACCAGTATGCCTCCTGTTAGAAAAAGACAAGGATCTGTTGGTGTTGTAACTCACCTTTGGGGCCAACATTTGAGGTGTCTGGTTTCATAGCATTAATCAAAAACATACTGATCTAATTATCATAATGTCAGCTTATAGGTTCTCCTTAGATCAACTATCGCCCAAGTGCTTCACCCACAGTGGACCTATTTTTCTTAGCGAATCAATTTCCTAGGCGGCAGCCCAGGATTACCTCCTAGGCTGATCTAACCCTCCTGCAACAGATAGGGAACGCTGTCCGTGTCGTGCTTATTTTGCCTTCCTCCAGCGTATTTAGGTCTGTTTGTTGATCTTGGTCATGCTTCTCTTTTCAAGCCTAAACCAGTCTTGTCTGCTTTGTCTGGCCAAGTTTTTACACCGGCTGGACTCAGGACTGTGTTGCGACCCAGAATATACAAGCGTCACGAGTCTGAGGGCCAGTGAGAGGCTCAAGGCAACGCTCCTAGACCACACAGCTGTCAAACCTGTCTCACTGTGCAATTTGAGAAAATTCTGTGAATGCATTCAGGTTAGTGCTGCGGTGACACTGGCTTCTCTCTGTTTAACTTTTCCTCTGCAAAGCGAAGGGGAAATACAGGAAGACCATCCATGCTGTGTATTTTTACAGGAAGTTCCATCAGAAATGGAAGAATCACAGAACCTTGATTCACAACCACAAGGGTCTGTTTAACTAAATAAATGCAAAAGATACCAGTTCTTAGGAGAGAGAAGAAAGATGAACAACTTCTTCAAAAAAAGTGGAAGTTTCAGGGTGAATTGGTAAATACTGGCACTCATTAATAAAACCTCATAACACAAGAATTGTAGATGAATGTGCAGTTTTATGAAAGTGACTGAGTGGACTCTGAGGTTGATTTGAGTGCTCAAAAGCTTCTGTATGAAATGAGAGTAACAGCTAAAGACTTTGTTCTCCTTCCATGATGCACTCACTGTCTTCTTATGAGGTACTGACTAACATGGTTTAATGATGCGTGGACAAACTGAGGAAGTGAAGACTGAAATCTGAGTTATGAACTGCCTGAGTGGGATTTGTATGAGACGCTATAAATATCTCTAAAAGAATCCAAAAGAACTGTGTTTCACTAAACGGTGTTTAAAAAAGGTCAACCCTACTTTTTACATACAACTGTAAGTTTGAACAGTAAAAAATTAAAGCATGTGCAGACATACTGCTTGTCTGTTTTGCTGCACTAATTGTTTCCATACTCTTGGCTGCCTGTTTAATAATGACCAGTCCTGTTTATTGCATGCTTTAGAGACAACAGAGAATATTGTTTAATATTATTTCCTGCTAAGGGAAGCAGCAGCTGTTGGTCTGCGTTTTTTCCATTAGGGAAACACTGGGTGCAGGCTGGACAATACTTGCTCGCCTTACCACACTATCATGCGTTTTTCTTATCTACATTAAATCCAACCAGTCACGGATAAGGTTCGTGATATCTAGATTTCGGTACCGTGAATGAATCTCATTAAGAAATCAAAACCAACAAATCAATTCCAACAAGACTTGCCTGTCTAGACAAAACGTGATGCAACCTATTCTCCGTATCATATGTATAAGATAAATGCCACACTACTGCTACCATCTGTTTGAGCGCTGATATACAGTTACAGCATTTCTACAAAGCTGTGTTTTCTCTGAACACACTCCAGTCCAAGCGGTCTCAGATTTACACTCTCCAGAGTTCGTTTTGAAAGAGCTCAGTTTTAGGGGGGAAACAGTTTTAATCTGAGTAGAGGTCTAAATCAGTCAGAGAACTGTTTATTTATTCCCCGATCTTACTGTAGGTGTAGTCATGAGACAGACAGTCATTCACACCTGTGTGCAATTTATTAACGTAACTGCATGTCCTTCTACTGTGGCAGGAAACCAGAGTGCCTGGGGGAAACTCACATGGCACAATGAGAACATACAAACTATATGCAGAACGTGCCCAGCACGTTCAAATCCAGGTCCTTTTTAATCTGAGGCAACAATGCGAATCACCGTACCACCAATAAAATCTTACAGGAAAATAGATCACAGAATGTTTCCTGTTAAAAGCTCCATGTTGATGATCTGATTGGTAATCTGATTGGCAAACATCCGATTAACTGATTGGCAAGCATCTGTGTTTGCTGAGGGACTGAGTCCATTTAGGTCTTCCTCTTCTGCTGAGGCAGCACCTTTGTGGTGCTAAGTATTTGTTTTCATTCATTTACTCAGCTAAAGTGAATCACCTTTAATTCGGTAAAACTTTACCTTGATGCTTGTGTTCAGTGTTCAAAGGGAAATGAGCACAGCAGTTTAAGTGTAGCACATCACTCATTCAAAAAATATGG
This sequence comes from Ctenopoma multispine, assembly GCA_034779795.1. NCBI lineage: Eukaryota > Metazoa > Chordata > Actinopteri > Anabantiformes > Anabantidae > Ctenopoma > Ctenopoma multispine. The sequence goes on from JAUYWH010000002.1 coordinate 20,381,487, forward strand.
TTCTACACAACATGACAAAAACGTTATCATAGTTGCAGTTTGGTTGTGTGAGAACGTAATTGTTAGGTGACGGCGTTGCCATCATTCTGTTTCGTGTTTGAACCTGCTGTAACAAGAGAAATATGGGCTAAATAGGATAACACTGTGATGCAAAGAGGAAGCCCACAAAATACATAAATCACTCTGGCACAATAAAAGGCATGCATGTAGAAGCAGAAGAACAATCAAGTGCTCCATTGTTGTCTAAAAGCTATTAAAAATCCATCAATGAGTCACAGTGCTGCACTGAGTGAAACATTAATTTACACAGTCTTCTTCCCAGAAATACTCAGTAGTGCATCGAATGCTTAATAATCTGCAGAAAATAGTGAAACAAATGCAGCGTTTCCTCCTATTCAGCCCTAACTACATCACCAAGCTGCATAAGAAAAGCCTTCAGTATATACAGTATATGTGACTTTCCATCCTCAGTAGGAATGGATGGATGAGTCCAACAGTTAAGTTAGAAAGGCCAGAAAATATTAAAATGTCACAAGCATCAAGGCTTGGCCAATGTTGGCCTAAAATGCTGCTGTGACAGACCCTTTATCCCTTAAGTTGTCCTCTTGACGAGAAGGAAACATTAGAAACGGAGCAAATATGCGTTTAAAAGTGGAAGTTACACAATGTCTGCATTTCAGCCTGTGCCAGTAGTTTTTGTTCTCACTTCAGGGGTCACCCTGCAGTTCTCTTCTGGTATTACAAAGATACCACATGTTTCTGTGTGCCAGAAAAACCTCAGCATCCAGAATTTGATTTGCAACACGCGTCAAGTGTCATAGTGAAGTAAAGTTATTTGCATTCATGGGAAATGCATGAGCTGAAATCTGTTTCTTCTTCCTATTTTTCCCCAGTGTTCTTACATTTTTTTAGTCTGTTACAGTGTGCACCGCATGAGCTCATTTTGTTAGGTACCTTCCAGGCTGCAATTTATTTGATAATGATGGAGAAATTAATCTGTTCTCCAGTGCTGTTCCAGGGGTTATAAACAATTCTGAACATTTTCTACTGGTTTCACACATTGTATCTGGAAAATAGAGGGATGAAGAAAGGCCACCCTGCATGAATTCTCACTCTCTCTTTCCGTTTTTTCCTCTGTTTTCACTCTCTCTTACTGTAGCTCCCTTTGCCCGGCACGAGAGTCAACACTTTGTGCCCAGAAAACAGGGGAAGCATGTTCACCATCCCAGCAATTATACTCACCACTAGTTTTACAACACAGCTGAATTAGACTTTTGATTAGGCATAGAACTGTTTTTCTCATTATTTCTCTTGGCTCTGTTCATTTCATTGTTTCCGGACTTATGCTTTTGTCCAGGGAGACTTCTATATAACTGCTTTTGCAATTACGTCACCTAAGGAGGATTTTTTTAAATTACACACTATTCAGAAATGTTCTTTCTAGGAAGCATTGTCAGCCTTCTTTAGGTGTCATGGGACAAGTAGCAAGTCAGGGGCTTTTAGGGAACTTAAAATTACCTTATAAGATGATATTCCTCAGCTACTTTGGTTACTAGTTGGTTAGGCAACTAGAAGAACTAGAAATTTAGAAATTTATAGGAGTAAACTGTTAAAAAGGAGAAAGTAATAATATTTGACTAAATTGCTACAGGTATGTTTGAACCTCATTTGTAAGTCCCTTTGGATAAAAGCATCTGCTAAATGTAAATGTAAATGGTAGCTAATACGATAGCTACTTTATAAGCTAACTACTTTGCAAACATCTGGCAGCCAGCTGCAATCACTTCACATCATGCAGAGAATATCTTCCCAGAGGAACAACATTTCAGTCCACTCCGCTGTATGTCTGTGCATATTGTGGAACAACAATAAAGCCTCTTGAGTGTTGAATCTTGTGTACTAAGAAGTTTAGTATGAAAGTGTTGCAATAATAATAGTCTTCCAGATAATTAGTGTCACAAAGCCACCATACTGACATCTATCTACATTTAAAATGAAATTATCTTTCCACTGTGCAGATATCCTGGCATAACTGCTTAGTGTATGTTTCAGCTGTGATCTCCTCAGGGACTGCAGGTGGAAATTACCAACTAAAATATATGTTTACTATTAAATGTGGTGCTGCAGTTAAAGTAAAATATAATGCATGTGAATCCAGCTTTGCAAGAGGTTGCAGCAGCTTCGCATACTGCACACTTGTGTAACAACAGTAGTTTTCTCTAGCTCTGGTGTTCCTCTGCTTCACTTCACTCATATTAGCTGCTCTTTGGCTTTCAAAGCAACAACTGGAAAAAGAAAACGCGAGGGGGAGCTACGAAGTCTCCTTTTTAATTTTCTGTTAATGAGAAGTTTCTTCTCTTTCTCTGTTTGACTGTGGTTATTTGACACAGCTCATTTTTCTGCTCAGTACCAGCATTCTGGAAAAGTAGATCATCACATCACTGCCTGTCAGCCAATACATTTGTCCTGAACGAGACCAATCAACCGATATGTGTTTGGAACAGCAACTGTAAAAGCCTCACTGGCTGTTCTTTGAATCACCATCGTGTTATAGCAATCAGTGACAGAAAGTAGCAAAATGCAGATCTGTTTATTTGAAAATGACTATTATATATTATTCAATCATTCACTTATTTCTTCTCTAACCTGGTGCCCAGAATTCCAGTATTCACTCAGTTGGTCCTGCCTTTACCTCACAGCAGTTCTGTGCCTGCAGCTGCTAAGCATGACTTTAAACTCTTCTTGTACATTTGACCCTTATTAGATTTTTTAAATATACATATATTAATAGTTTTACCAATGACTTGTTTCAGTCTCAGGTCACGTTTATTTACTAAGCACTTTTTCATACACAGCAGCAACAAATACTACTTTATGAATTTCATTGTGTTCGAAGTTGACTCAGAAACATCATCAGAAACGATTTTGTCATTTATCTTTGCAGCTTACTTACAAAATTCTTCTCATCTTGTAACTGAACTCTTTGAAGCAGAGAAGGAGGAGCAGAGGGCAGGACTTTCATTCTCTACCATGAGTACCATGGTAGCTTGCTCCACTGGACGTTCTGTGTCACACTAAAGGGCGAGACTAGATGAGTTTGCTTCTGGATTTGGCTCTGTGACCATTCAGCCACATACCGTCATTTCTAACCTTGACATTCACTTCATGCTTCAACTGAAGCACAGTGAATTTAGACTTTGAAGCATTACCAGCTCTCTGGACTCCAGAGGAAAAAAAACTGTTAGAAGTTGTGATCTAAGATCACTTCTTGGCTTCTGTAGCCATAATCAGCATGGTGTCGGCTTGTGACCCAAGTACTGATCCCAGAGCAGATTGAAGACAGGTTCTGGACTCGCTTCTTGTAGAGGTCACATCATATTTTGGGAATGCAGCCACCCTTCAGTCGACTTCAATCCATGTTACATCAAAGCTGCAAGTCCTGCCTCTCACCAGTGTACAATATGCTACAGTACACATTGGCCTTCATTCAACCCCGTCTAATTACCTCTAAAGCTTAGTGGAGATGGTCTGTTGTCTGAAAACACTTGTTTCTTTGGTAACTGTGCAAATCGTTTGTTGTGTGCTAAAATAAACAATGCAGAATTCCTCGAGAAACATACAACTGTAGATTACGGATTGTAGATTAGATTGTGGGAATACATTGTACGCTCATGCATTTGTAATCAGATTTGAGTTAATGTGGTTTTAGCTGAACTGCTACTCTGAGAGTTTTGGAGAGTAGTGAATTCTACTACAGTAGAATATGAGTTTTAAGCATCGAAAGTGACCATTACATTTTCTGCCTGTGAAAAACAGGCATTGCAAATGCTTTAGAAAACAGCACTTATAGCTGTGTACAGCCTCCAGACTCTAAAATCCTCAACTCTCAGCTCCACATCCAGACACCTCTTCCTCTCTTTTACAGCTAGACATTCTGCAACCTGTCTGGGGTCTAGAAGTCAACCACCACCCCTTGACACCAATCCATACGGGTTAATTGACAATGAAAATACCTGGAGGTAAAACAGCTGTTTATTAAGTCAAGATTTAAACCTTTCCATATAGGATTATTAAAAAAAATTATGAGCATGCCGCAAAGAAAATACCTTAGCCTGCAGATGAATAGATATTCTTTCTTCTTCTTGAATGTAATGTTTTTCTTTGGGGAGCTTGCGGTCTTGAAGTGCTTTGGACCTCAGCTCTGAAGCAATTTAATCGATGTAACACCAGCCGCACTGTGCAGAAAATAGTATTAAAATATGTTCCTTATGTTTTGATACTAAATTAGGGCTTCAGGCTGGCACACAGTGTGCATCGGTGGCATTAAACTCGCCTGCTTCATGGTGACATGTGGGGCACTTTTCTTGGCCACAGCGATGACAAACTGCATCCAAGCACTTGCTGTTCTCTTACAACCACTGAGGAACGTTTGGTCGCCAGGAAACATTTTAGCAGTCCCAGCATGTCCCTGTGGCTCAGTTTGTTGTCTGATGCTGAAAATGTCATTCGTTTGCACTGACTAAAGTTTCATCTTGTGCATTACCGCTGTTAAGATGGATCGAATTAACTAACCAAACGTGAAATCGAGCCACACACACATAGATGTGACACACATAGAAAGACAGCAGAACGCACGTTTATTCACTGGTTACAGATCCTCATCCAAACCACTCTCTTTACAATGATGGGTAAACAAAATCTAAACATGCATTTCATATTTCTTTGAGTCTGACATCAAGATGTGCAGCATTTGCACTTTTTATTTTGCTGTCCTCATGAGAGCGTTGCAAAACAGAATGAATAAGTGCAGTGGCAGCGATGCTTTGCTGGAGACTGAGCCTGTGCCCAGACATTATCAGTATTAAACATCTCTAAGAGGTTTCAATGTGTTTGGTTTGTTAAAGAAATCATGGAGCAGTTTGCAGGTTCTTATTTGCTTAACAATACTGCAGATACATACTTTACTCACAGCTGCTTGTTTTGACAGTGTTGAATCAATTGTTTTGACAGCGGCTAAACTTTTCAACCATTCAGCTCTTTTTCCATTTTCTAATGTGTTTGGATCATCTGCTTATCAAACTGCAGTGGCGCCAATGTCTTTGCTGTTTTTTTTAACAATTATTTTCAGCGTCGTACTGGACGACTAAGTGTGTTGGCAGCCTCACAACCTGAAAGTACATATGACGTTTTTAATGTTTTCTCTGATAGTTTAGTTTACTAATGATAAAGGGGGATTACTGACCTGGTGAGTTTAGTTTATACATTATTTTTGTGGAATAATTATTTAAAATGTTAGTCTTATTGTCTTTACTCTGTCCATCTGATTGATTCATTTAAATGTCGTGGAGAACTTGCAGCTCTTCTGTGGATTTAGGCAGTTTAAAGAGACTTAATATGATCCCAGGACTCTGCTTGATGTTCTAGCTGCAGTATAGTTTGGATGTCTGCCTAATTATATTTTGTGATGCATGACAATCTAACCTGCCTAAAACTTGGTGCCATGCTGCAGCAAGTCTGACTACTTTAACGCCCATAATATCCCACACCTCTGATACAAGAGTTTGTTTGTAAGAGTGCCATCGCGTATGAAGGCAACAGTTTGTTGAACATCAGGCACTAAAATGGTCTTGTGCAATGGCACCACGATGGTTGGTAACACCTATTTACAGCCTAAACCATCAAAAACGCAGGACAACTTTGCAAACAGAGCAATTTGGTTGGTGTTAGGCATTAAATAAACATGGTTCTGCTTATTAAAAATGTTTGTTTGCCTAAAAATGATCATGTGACTGCATTATCACTGTAAAAACGCCTTTTAGATGGGATTAGAAATAAAGATGTCTGGGTTAGGTTTAGACACTAATTAAACCTAGTAAGGTTACTACAAATGACTGCTTCGCACATAAATTAACATTATTATAAACAATAAATCCCGTTTTTACTGTAGGAAACGTTAATGCAGGAGCATACTCATTCGTTGTCATTTTACCCTTTTCAGCACAGTGCAGCTGCTTCTCATTGTTCTAATAATTCAGTTTTTGCCCTAAAATACTTTGTGCTCACTGTGATGGATTACATATCGTAATCAAGCGATCAAGAGTGAAAATTCATACAACTTTATTTTACAGGTCCATCATATCCTAATAATTCCTTGAAAGTTTCCTGAAAGGAACCATGTAGTTTGGTACTAATTACAGGGGAAAATGGAAACAAAGCTCTGAGACTGTTATTTTAGTTAGTTCATTTCATTGTCCTGTTTTTATTATTGATTAATTTTGATGAAAGAATTTGCTCCCTTCAAACCCCAGCGTGTATTCATTAGTCATGAATTTATTGTTGGAAACTTCATTCTTCTTGTGTTTTTTTTATTTTATGCTTGTTTGTAGACACATATTCCACGTATACAGTGCTGTGAAATTTCTTCTCTTCTTGTTTGGATCTCCTACTAAACTGTTTCAGATCTTCCAGTAAAACTAACATAAAAAAAATCTGAGCAAAAAATCTAAATTCAAAGAAAGGCAAACCCAGCAAATAACACAAGGGCAAAAAAATAAATGATGATCGTATTTTTCATGCTAAACCCTAAATCACTAATGTGAAAAGTCAAACCGTAAAGAGGTTAACTTACTCTTCTGCTTGAGCTCATTGTGCTGCCTGGTTGTGCTTGAGCTGCAGCCCACAGACTGATGACCTGATTTTCCCCTTCAGGATTCGCTGGTAGAGAGCCGTGGTTTTGGCCTCGCCACTCTCCCACTGAAGCCATTCCTCCATTAGACAGTGGAGTTATGATAACTGACCTTAACTGACGGGAGAGAGGCCGGAAGTTCCTTGAATGTTTTCCTCTGACTTTTTTCTGATTTCTTGGACAAGTTGTTGTTGTACTATTGGACTCATTTTAGAAAATCAGCTTGTCACGTCTTCATAGTGTCTCTCACTGTGGATCTGGAATCCCAGAGCATTTGCTTCAGTAACCCCTCACTTAAAGTCACAAGGTTGTCCCAAGCTTAACATTAGAAATGACCAGAAGTGATCATTGTCTATTCTACCTGTACTTTAAACCACATTACATGAGGTACACTGTTGACCTAAACCTTAGAGCAATGAGATCGTGACCACCAAGGACACTGGTCCCACCCTCAGACTGGCACCTGTGCCTCCCTCTAGAGCACAGGTCTGAACTGTTCTCAGTAACACTACCCTGAATGCTTCTCCCTATGGTTTAAATGTGGGCTGATAAGATTCATCTTTGCTGCTGAATGTTGTATCGTGGTTATACATTACTTACAGAGATTGCAGAGGAAGAGAATGTTTTTAATTTTCCTACTCAGTGTTGTTCAGCATAGATCTGCAGAGCCAAGTGGTAAGAAATACAACTACTGTGACAGTGACATGTGTATCTTCAATTTTATGGCTTTTAGCTGATCTCACTCTTCATTTTTCTCAGATATAGTGAGCTTGCTGTGTTTCTGGCAGTCCTGACGACGAGCCATCATGAAAATGCAGATTAGACCTGATGTCTGGTCTTGTCTACACTCTGAAAAGGCTTCAGGTTTTCTTTGGTCAGTGAATCCCCGACTGTGAATCACTGAAAAGAAGTTCAGACGGGCAGCTTAAAGAAAGTACCATCTTACATCTGCCTCGTCTCACGTCACTCTCATTTTTTTCTCCATCCTTCATTCTTTTGTAATGTTGTTGCCATTCAACTCTCTGGATCTCTGGATCGTCTTTTCCATTCCCAGACAGCTGGAGCGAGTTACTGTCTGCCTGGCGATTGGGCCGGTGGGAGAGACACAGATGGTTCAATTCTCATGTCACCCTGTCTGCTTGGCAGAGACGTCAGAGAGCAAGTGGAGAGGGATTTACTCACACACAGAGAACATACACAATACACAATATATACATATACATTCAAATGCACACACAAATAGGATCCCAGCGCATATGCAGTCACGCATGTATGTGTGGAAGACTTTCACACACATTTTTTCCATTTACATTGTAGGCTTTTACTTGACACTCTTGTCTTGAGACACTTAAAACAGTGCAGCTGTAGAATGAGCTTCAGTTCAAGTGACCAAAATGAGGAATGCAAAAGGTCTTGGCTTCAGTGCTTCGAAAAGAAAAGCAACAGCATGTTGTAGAGATCATGTAGGGTATCACAAATAAACAAGAGTGTAAACAGTGTGTAGTGTGTTTCCACTAACAAATCTGTTGTTGTAGAGGTGGAAAAGCCACAGAAACAACATTCAGACAGGCGTGGGGCACCAAAACCCTCCGCTGACAGTAGGCATACGGACTGAGATAAAAATATCGAATCAGTATTTTCTAACCAGTATTATAATGGTGCTGTTTCTTTTTCATTTTGGTTGTGGTCTAGACTTTAAAATGTGCAGAAATCAGATGAAATCATTCACCTGTTGTTGAATCTGCTGGAACAGAGAAAGAATTATCATCGTATTACATATAGAAGCATTTACGATTAATAGCTGTATGTTAAAGGAGCCCCTTAAAGTCAGTATTGGGATGTCCAGGAGGAAGTTATAAGTCATTATAAAATGTGTGGTGATGTTCTTCTTGTAAATCCTGCACCGTAACCTACCCCTGACATTTTCATGCCCAACAGTAACCCAGTTTCTGTGCATAAAGTCAATCAAACCATGATGTTTCCGCCCTGTAACCAATCACTTTGAGGAGAAGTTGAACAGGACGCGTCAAATAGTAATGCCAAAGGGTAACTTTAGCATTGATGTTGAGATGTCAAGTTGAAAGTGTCATGATGTGGCACTGTGGGATGAGAACACACTGGATGTTCTGAAGTGTCTGTTCATTTAGACCCTCGTTGAACTGGTCACCTGTGGTTGTTTTGAGTGGAAGTTGACCCAAACTTTCTCTCATTGTTCAGTGCTATGATGCCCCTAGTGGCAATAATCAGACTGCAGCTAGTGCTTGTGTCACATTGAGCTTGGAACATGATCCGTGCAGAGGACTACACAGGAGCTGCAGGTGACAAACACTAAGAACACTATGATGCATGAAACCAACCTTGCATACTGTGGCGTAAGAGATTACAATTTGAAATTCAGCACTGACATTTCAGTTACTGATCCCAGTACACTCTGGTACTTGACATTTGTGGCATCTACTAGTTTGTCTGTGAAAATTCATCCAGTCATCCAGGTAAAGTTGTCTGAAGATTGAGTCATGGCAACTGGACTTCTTTCCTAAGGTTCTGTGGATGCAGAACGAAACGTCTCTACTTGGAGGAAAGAAGTCCAGTTGCCATGACTCAATCTTCAGACGATCTACTAGTTTGTTAATTTACTTGCATTTTCACAGAGGGCTGGCATTAGTCTTGTCATCGAAAGAGGAGAAATGAAACTCCAGCGGTAATTTCCCAACTTGTCATATTTACATTTTGTGTGTTCTTGCTGGATGATGTAGCCGTTTCAGCCACGGGTATGATAACATGCAGGAGTCGCCGCTGAGGGTGTGTAACCTCACGTCTGAGGTCAGGATTTCTGTCGAGGCAGAGGTTGCCTTAAATACAAAAGGTGTGGGTGTGGAGGAGTTGGTGCTGGTGTTTTACTTTTGCTGCTGAGTAATTAGGTATGTGATTACTTCTAATTAATCATTGTTGACATTTTTCAAGTATCATGTGCAACACAGATGATCAACTGCATTTCTCATTATTTAAAACTAAAAAGGAATCATGGCATTATATTAACCTCGCGTTGATTGCTGTGTTTAGAGTTTGGTAAACATGCTGGCAGTCAGTCACTGACTCCCGCTGCCTGTCGAGACCAACTGCATGCAGTTTAATGTCCTTGAAATGGCAGCTGAAGTGATTTCGATGCTGCTTTCAATCAAATTGCAATTAATCATATAAAATAATAATACTTTTATATGGGTTGACAAAAGACTGCAGCTAATGGTTATTTTTATCAATGAATCCAGAGACTATTGTTTCAATTATCTGAGCAATCATTTAATCAAAACTACAAAGAAAAAGAAAAAAAGAAGCTCAAAGGTTGCATGTTTTGTCCAGAAATTCTTCAGTTTATGATAATTTGAAACAGAGAGAAAACAACAAACCCAGCAGCATGAAAAGCTGGAATCACCAAATGTTTTTTATTTCTGGATGACAAATGACTTAAATGATTCTGAAAATTGTTCAATTAATTTTCTATCAATTGACCATTTGATTAATCAGCTCTTTGTCTTCGAGCAACATTATACACCTTACCCCATAACTCTGCAGCGGGTCTACAAAGTGTTGTTGAGAAAATAAACACATGACATCACATTGTCACAAACCTGTTAATACTTATATAATTACTAACATATTTTTTTGCATAACGCTAACAGTGGCTACGCCGTGTGCTACATGTTACCTCACAGGGTTGAGATTTCGGAAAAGCCTTGAAATTAGCTTGGAGACAAAATGTGTCCCACCTCCGTTTGACTGTTGTCTTCAGAAAATGGGCCATTTTAATTCTTGAGTAGCTCAGCTTCAATTATTTTTTGCTAAATGTTTTAAAGTTTGTCGTCAGAAGTCTGGCAGAAGGCCAGGCTGCATTCCTGCTGTGCACTGCTCGATCGTCGTACTCATCGAGGGCCCTCTGCTCTCGGGTTGGGGGTGAAGGAGGGACTACTGTTTCTGTGTGTGTGCTAACATTGCAGGAACAGTAGATGGGAGGTATTTGTAGCAAGAAGACCCTGCTGACAGCTGCAGACAGGTGGGAACCCTTACAATAATATTACACAAGAGTTAAGGGAATGTGTGTTTGTGATTAAGTGCATACATGTACAGTACATGCTCTGCATGCATGTGTGAATCTGTGTCAGACTGAATGCATGTGTTCATATATCAACTGATGTGTAAACTGATCTGCTACCAACCTAACGTGCTGATATCAGACTGGAATACCTCTGATATATTTAAAGTTTCTTTTTTATTTAACCTAACTCAGCTTACACACATGAATCCACTTGCATTATTCCACTGCTGGCCTTGTAGTCCACTTTAAACGTGCTTCTTTTGTTACACGTATGTTGTGGTTTATTCTGTTAGGAGTAACTGACAACGATGACGACATATCAGTCACATTGTTCATTTGACCAAGTAGGAGTTTTGTCCTAATATCTCATGTTTTCTCACTTAGCTGCTCTTAGTTGCAGTAGAAACAGTATTTTGTGTTGACTCAGTGGGTATTTAACTATAAAATTAAGTATTTTCTATTAGGAGTAAGTCGATTGTTAGCAACGCTAAGCTAACCCAAAGCTTGCTGCCGAACTTCCACAAAGTACTAAATTAAAGGACTTCAGATAATTAGAGAAATCAGTTTTAGATTTTTTTAAGCATTTGCCAGAATTCCAAACACATTTTTCAATTTGCCACCATCGGTTTAGAATAAACGTTTATCCATTTAAATGTGAATTTAGAACATAAAGTGTACTTCAGGAGAGTAGCAGTTTATGTGCTTTGAATACAAAGATTTTGTCCCACGTTAATTGAAAAACATCTGAAAAGTGATATTTCCTTGTCTTGTAAACTGTTTCCACAAATATGTCAGAAATGGTTTTATTGTCTTTGGAAAACAGCTGTAAAAATAGCTGCATGATCATAGTCTGCAAACTTCCTCAGTGAGAAGAATTTGACTTTAAATTAGCAGCTCAAACAACAAGACGAGCTTTGAATAAATCCATTTATATAACAGCTGTGATTCTCAGTCACCACTACCATTCAGTAGGTGTGGTTGCTAGTCCTGCTCTAAAAAAGTGCTAAAGCCTAAAATAATTTTATTAGTCTGGACCTCATTGGAGGGTTTTAATGTCTCATGTTGGTTTTATAGCTGTGAGACGTTCCCACAGTGATGTGAGTAAAATTCCATGGGAAACATGAATTTTTGTGATTTTTGTGCATTACATTTGTCGGATATATGGATATTAAATAACAGAACATAATATCCATAGCAGTCTTCAAAGTTCCTGCTGGTCAAACCGTGACACATGCATGCATTTCATCCATGCATCCTGCTGCTGAAGAATCTTCACCTGTGCTCTGAGTTCAACTTTTCATCTTAGCCTTTCACAGCAAAGTTATTTGCCTGGTTTCTTGGACACGTATGCTGCAGCACTAATGAGCCTGCACACTGAAAGGAAAACATCACATGCAGGAGAAGCTTATAACTCAATCGTGCCAACATGAGTCATATTAACTGAGGTGAAAAGTGAAAAGCATCCCTCAGAAGTGGGTTTTCTGTTATCTGCGACTCTGAATCTGCTTTACAAATGTGTGCAGGACGTCTATGACAGAGCTGTCCCTCGCTGGGGTTTTTATGGTGAGATGAAAGAAAACCAGGGAGGTTATCTCCAACTCAGCTGACATTCCAAGTCAGAGGATGGTGTTGACTGCAGCCCACTAATTGAAGACACATTTGAGAGATGTCTCACTGTTTGCCAAATGGGCTTGCAACTGACCCGGCAAAACTGGAGCAAGAGGGACCTCCAGTGGCTGTGTTAGTCATGGATAAAACACTTGTTTTTAGAGTGAAAATACATGTGAAATATGATGCAGAACAAAGGCTTAAGAATGACTAAACTTCCCCAGAATTTAACACCTCCTGAAGCCATTTGACTTACCTCCAATTGTTGAAATTAATTGAAATACGGTAAATTAATTGGTAAAAGCCATTTTGTACATGTTGCAAAAATTCTTCCTACTGAAATTAGTGTTGAATAAATGGTATAAATTATACAACTGCATAAAACCAGACCAAAAGTCTAAACTTTTACACTTATTTCATTGCTTATTGGATTTAGCAACAAGCTTACAGCTTGAGATATGTCTTTTTCACAGTCTGTATTTGTGTTTTGGAAAAGAGGATCTATTTTCTATGAGTTAATTATTTGTGGTGGATATGGGAGATAATGACACCCTCAGAGACTTTACATTCTACTAAATCTAAAAACATCTGCATCACAATTCTAATTTTGCAGCTAACAGGCACTAGTGCTAATTCATGTGTTTCCTCACAAATACCTTCTCTTTCATGTGGCTCCTCATGGCTTGTCCTGATTTAAACAGTACTGATGATAGTTCTACAGTAGCTCAGCTGTTGCTTAAATGACCAAAGAAAAACACCAAAGAAAGACATCCTCCCTTCCTTCCTTCCTTCCTCCCTTCCTTCCTTCTTCCCTCATATCCTTCACAGGTCTCTCACACCTTGTCTTTTTAGGTGCCAAAATAAAAGCTAGATGTCTGACGAAGAGAAGATGGGAAAAAAGAGAAGAAGCAGCGAATGAGACAACCCTCTCAAACAATCCTGCTCTTGCACAGAAAAGGCATTTAAGGTATGAGAGAAACAGATTGCAGATGTTTGCAAAAAGGAAATGTTTACAACCTGGTTCACCTTGTACACCAAATTGGTGCCAGCAGCATGACCTAATTTCTTTGCTGTTGTTAGATTGAAAGAGAAATATAACAGTTAAACAAAAGGTTTAACGTTAAGTTTTTGGTCATAAAAAAGAGCAAGAAAGCAACTTGCTAACCACCAAAAGACCAAAAAATCAGCACACTAATGAATCTGCTCTTGCTCTTTGTGTTCCTTGGCATTAGCCTGATATCTGCAGACTGCTGGCTAGCTAGCATTAGCTACCCAGCCTCATGATTGGGTCAAACAATCTGTTGCTACTCATGCAAAGAGGTGGAGCTGTGAAGCAGAGGAGAGTTTTGTGGAGATATGAGTACTGCCCACTATAAACACTCCCAAAGACAGGAGAACACTTGCATAGACAAACGTAAAGGAATAATGTTCCACCAAGTTGGTCCCTAAAACGGACTGTTAAAGACGACTACAACTCACGAGATCATGAAAAGCTCATTTACTGTGATAGCAGAAAATGAAATTTAGGTTACTCTCGCCTCCATCCATCTGGTCAGCAGGTCATGGTGGAAATCTCCTTCAGAGCAATTTATCAAAATTTAGCAAGAACACTGGCAATACTGGCAATGTAATAACAATGACATACAGCCACATAATATCGGTCAGAATGGCTTGCCAGTGTAAACACTCCATAGAGTGGAAAGTATATTTCTTAACATAAAACACATCTGTCGTCCAGAACATTGATATTAAGCTTCATACGACAGTAAAGGGAGGCTTTTCCTCCCAGCTGGCCGATGCTGGAACGACCTCGTCGCTGTGCTTCACCTGTGCACTCGACGATCCGGCGGCTTTAGCAGACGTCTGGGGCTCATCGTTGCCGCCACACATACAGACACACACGGCCACTTCTCAGTCATCGCATTGGCTGTAGAATAAACTGCCGCCGCATGCCAGCTGGGGGTCAGTGGTGTGTCAACATCTTGCCTCTGACAAGCAAGAGGACACACACGCACAGACAAAGTCATACATCTACACACGTGTTTGCATTACAAGAGTTGGGAAGGCCTTTGTCTGCAGTCGTTCCATAACCTCAAACCGTTTTTTCTTTCCAGCTCCACATGCGAAACCACAACTTTTACCTTAAACTAAACCCAAGTCCAAACCCATAAACGCTCCTTAAAGAAATGAAGGCCGGCCAAATTGACCTCACTGAAGAATGAAAACTCACACTGGCTCTCATTTGGACAGCAAAACAAAATCACACCAACTCACATGGTGCTGCAGCATACATCAATCATACTTTGCAGAGTCTGTTGAGGCCATACAAAGGGAAGGCTTCAAGCCCGGAAGAAATGAATTGGTCAGCATATTCATACTGACTCCTTAAACATCTTGTAGTTGAGACAAAGATGGTTGGAAATTATTTATATCTTGACTGAAGATACAGACACTGCATGTTTTTGATGGGTTAGGGTTATTGGCATTCCAGTTAAATGCATTCCACCTTTTCTTCGTGCCATCTTTCTACCATCTTGTCACTGTGTAACATCTGGAGTAATGTTACTAAACGTTTCATACTGTGTTCCATAGTTTTTCAAACTAGACAAAGAAGTCCCGAACTTGCAGATTCATGCATTAAAATAGAGTTAGGCCCAGAAATATCCGGACAGTAAAACGTTTTTTATGACCACAATGGATATGAAATTTAAAAAAAAAAGAATAAAATCAGCAAACATGCTGTAGGATCCTGACCCGTGAGCTGACCTCTAAGAACAGCTCATGCCGCCCCACATCTTCTGCTAATGGTTTCAGTTGACCCACTGTAAAGAGCACAGCTGTCAGCCAGCTGGTGTCTAAAACAGTCTCCACCTGTGCGGGAGGAAGTCACTAATGTGTATCCTTATTCATAAGCCACAAAACAATAAAGCAGCAAAAACAGATATGATTAAATGTAGTAGTGGTGAGACCTGAGAATTATCACCTGAATCTCCTGCTTCCCTCCACTTTACAGCTATTTAAAGCCAGCTCCAGTAAGTTCTCAGCTGGCCCACAGCTTTACGGCTTTGATTCACTAACTCTCACGACTGTCACATTTGTGCTGGTGATAAAACTGTTTCTAATAAACCCTCGTCTCAACAATTACCCTATCAAGGCAACAGCACTAGAGTCAACATTTAAAGCTGTAGTATGTAAGATTTAGTGGCATCTATACCAAAAATAGCCCCACCAACATTTCCTCCCTTTCCAACTGCAATCGAGCCTGTGTCCATCAGATGACAGGTCATTGTCTACGCCTGCATCCAGTACAGGAGCAACTGTGGCGAACTACGTAGAGCAGTCGTCCACAAACTGCAGAGTTTGCATTTTCACTCTCCGTTCCTCCTGGCCACGTGCTGCGGTGTCCTTGGATAACTGGTTTGTTCATTTGCTTGAACTTCTATTTATCTGACAAAAGTACAGATTTCCATTGTTTTTCACTAAACATAGGGCCAAGTTAGTGTTTCCAGCTCCCTTAAAAAAGGTTGTGACAGAGTTTTGTTTATCATTGTGTTACATCACCTTTCCTTTAATTAAACTTTAGAGCTGTTCGGGAACTGAGGACACTGATTGTTGCAGTTTTGCAAGCGGAGTATTTGCCCGTTCTTGCTGGATACAAGACTTCAGCTGCTCAACAGTCCATGATAATCATTGCTTGATTCTCCTCTTCGTGATGTGCCATATATTTTCAATAGGAGACAGATGTGGTCTACAAGCAGGCCAGTCAATATTTGGGCCAGCCCAGTTTTTTGTATCTGTCCCAACTTTTTTTGACTGTATTGCAGGATAAATATTGTTTCTCCCTTCTTTGCTACTTAAAAAAAATGGCGGGCGTGAAAGGTGTAGATACAAATGATTTATTATAAAAATTAATGTTCTAGGCTAAAAATTTTATGAATTTTATTTTTAGGAGATTGCACGTTAACAAACACATAAATAAGAATACTATATTTAATCTTTATTGCATGATGATTATTGCATTTCACATCCATTGTGGCAGTGTACATAGCAAACATTAAGACACCTAACTGTAGTTCTCATTGTGTCAAACTAGGTCACATCTTCTAAAAGTTGCATTTGCCTCACCCAGAGGTAACAGCAAGGTGACTATCAACGGGCACTTGCATGAAAGCGAAGGCGATCCTTATTTCAGACAAAACATTAAGAAAGACTAAGTAGCATGGCCACATGTTCTGCCACAAATAGTTTTGCTGACATTTCGTTCCAACCTGAATTTTCTTTTTTAATAATTTCAGTGTAAGTTATCATTTTTGGACATATGGTGTGTGAGACAGTGGTTGCTGCAAACTCCCACCTTTAAAAAGATTCAAAACTAATGTCCATAATGAAATAAAGTGCAAACATCTAAAGTGCATCTTAAAATAATTTGTTGTGTGTTTGGAAGTTTGGAAGGAAAGAACCAGACCTCCCTCTTCAACACATTGCCAGGTTTGCATTTTAACTTGACTGGGCTATTTGTTTTGTCCATGGGGAAGATTCCTCTGCATGTGATTTCAGGGTTTCTTTAAGGTAAGAATACATTCATGTTTACGTGCAGCTTTGTGCTGTCGTGAGGTTGCTGGCTGTACATAGCACGGGCATTAACGGCTACGATCCTCAAAATCCTCTCGAAATCCCAACACCTAACCCTTGTGCGTGTTTACTCACGCCACTGTTAAACATTTACATACCCATCCAAACAGTGTCAGAGGGAAAACCACATCATCCCCCTCTGTTTTGCATTAGCATGCCGCCGAGCAGTTTGCCTCTTCCTCCGGGAGGCAGAAAAAGTCCCAAAACATCCATAGCAATCAATCTGATGAAACCAAACAGCGGTATACAGGGAGGACACGGGAGTAAACAACTTTAAACTCAGCTGGGCTGAAGTCTCATCTCCATGCGAAGCAAATAAGACGTGACTCCGTGTTTTACTAACGTTTTGTCTTTTAGTTTAAGCTGTAAACCGCAAACAAGCACTGTATGTGCTGAACATCTCAGAGTTTGTTTTGTGAGCATGGACAGAAGGATATTTCTGCGAATGGTCCCCAGCGCTCATAAATGTTTAATAAACACTTTCTATTCACAATAATTGGACCTTATCCAAACCCATGTGGTGCTATTTATAATTCATATAAACTATGTAGAGTACATGCTTGTACCACATAATCTGAAAGACAAGTCTCCTGGTCTCTTTTTTTAACAAGTCTCACTTTTTTAAAGAGTATATCCTGGTGTTAAATACCTGTAATGTGTTTTCCCTGGCTGTGGCGACGCTCGGACATAAACATGCTATTCTTGCTCTACCTATAATTGTTCTATTAATAACGGCTATAATGTCTGGGTCTCGTTCTGCATGGAGGGGCGCAACAGAATTTATTGTGTGCAAACGCGACCTGTTTCCAGCTG
Organism: Ctenopoma multispine; assembly: GCA_034779795.1. Taxonomy (NCBI): domain Eukaryota; kingdom Metazoa; phylum Chordata; class Actinopteri; order Anabantiformes; family Anabantidae; genus Ctenopoma; species Ctenopoma multispine. Next base: position 20,399,318 of record JAUYWH010000002.1, read on the forward strand.
CCACACGTTGTTAATCTCTGGCTACACCTCTGCCATTCACAGCCCATTTAGGTCAGACTCTGTTAGCGCTTGGCAGTCAGAGGGCAGCCTGCTGCTGGTGTCCCTTGTGGTCAGGGGCGCCACCGCAAATCTGGGGGCCACACCTTTTTTGACGAGACGTTAACGCCGGGTCCTGAAGCCTCACTCAGTACAGAATCACCTCACTTCTGTTACCTCTAACCCTTCAACGTCAGTGCCAGACTTGAAAGAATTACTCAAACTTCACATACATGCGTACATACATTCTTTTACAGTGGCACTTCGGGGCCAAGGGCCACATAGACCACCCAGACCTGTGTCTAGAACCCAGACAGTGCCCGAGTCAAGTCTAGAAGGCCCAGTGCAAAATGAAGCTATGTTTTTGCTTTATTTCTGTTAGCTCATCAGGCTAACGCAGCACATTACCTACATTCTAGGTCATCTGCATTCTCGACTGCTCTTGTACAGCCCTGTACCTCTCTAACCACCTTTTTAAAATCTCATATCCACGCTTTTTTTTTAATTGAATTGGTTTTGGTAGATGACTAGGATCTACTGAATAATCTTTGTTGGGATGACTAAGATGCTTAACTAATCCTCAGGTTAAACAATGTTTCCTGGCTGATTGTATTAAACCCTTTGTTTAGCTCAAGAACAAGAACAAACGAGCAGGAATACAGGGGGGTCATCAATGAGTTTGTCAGCTGGTGTGAACAGAAACATCTTCACATTAATGCCAGCAAGACGAAGGAGCTGGTGATTGACTACAGCAAAAAGGAACCCCCTATTACACCAATGAACATCCAGGGTCTGTACATTGAAACGGTGGAGGAGTACAAATACCTGGGTGTTCACCTCAACAGCAAACTGGACCACAAATACAAATGCACTTTGTCTTCACCTCCAAAGGTGGCTAAGGTCACCTGATCTGATCAACCAGAATGGGATATGCTCCTTAGGTTGCTTTGTGTATATAGGATTGTTATTTTGTTTTTTTACTGCTTCCTTGTGTATATAGATATATTTTCTTGTTTTATTCTTTTTTTTTTTTTTTTTGCTAAAGAGCTCTGTTCAGATTTCACATTTCTCATTTTTAGATGCTAAAATGCTACTAAAAATAGCTTCAGGTGAACATGATAGGATACATGGTCACAAAATGCATTTGTAAAACTAGATTTACCTCCTCACAGTTGTATGCCTCTGTCAAGCAGTCGGGTTGTATTTTTTATGCAAGTGATACATATCATGGTCCAGTTAAAAGTGAAATGAAATACACATTGGTTCAAAGCTGATTTTATATTTCCATATAGTGATAAACTCTTACTTATAATTCAGCTTTAATTTCAAATGCAGAAAATAAAATGGGCAGTAATATACTTGGGGGTGGTAGAAGTACACAGGAAATTCTAAATTCCTTAGTCAAGAACTAAGTATTTATAATAGTCCACTAAGATAACAGTGTATTTCAAACATTACTGTCAATGTTATTCATCCTAAATTAGTATTTGTGTTATTTATATGTGTTACCATATTATTTTGTGTAATGAAAATAAAATTAACTTCCTTTAATAACTCTACCATTTCACAACTAATTGTCACTTCATTATGGTCTGCTGTTTGATGCAACAACAACCAGTCATGCACTGCCAGAAGAAACTGATTATACACATAATATATAGTGTAGGAAAGTGCATACTGTATCCTGGCACAAACATTTGCATTGTCTGTAGACAGTTGTTGCCTTCGCACCACGTGTTCACAATATGGTTCACCTACAGTATAATGATGCCTCTGAGCATTAATCTGAAGTTGGGGTTACATCATTTACTTTTCAGATTATTGCTGACGAGCAAAAGCCAAGTGATAAGTGAAAGGTTCTGATCATTAGAGTCGACGCACCAAATCCTCAGTAGACCTTGATTTTGGTCTACTAGTACATTTGTTGTTTCCTCTGTGCACCAGCTGCTGGTTCCCCTGCAGGATTCACTGGCAAAACAACAAAAGAAAACCTTCTCAGGTGCTGTTGCTCTTGTTAGTGGTGCTGATTACAAGGGCTGAATAATGGACAATTACTGCAAACTGTGACCAGACAACTTTCCACACATGCAATGTGCATGTGTCACAGACAAAGAGGACAGGAGCACATTGTACAGTGTTTAATTCAGTCATAAAGCAGATTCCTTTTAAGACAGGTGAACAATAGTGGAAGACGAACAGTGAATGTATGGTTTCACAAGTTTGTTGTTCCAAGAGTGTTGGTTTTTCAAACAATGACTTAGAAGTATTCCACGTCGCTAACCACACAAACAAGCATCTAGTTGTTATCTTCTGGTTTGCAGAAGGTGGGAAGAGAAAATTAAGATGAGGCCAGGCTCCAGGTTTCTGTCCTCATGGAGGTTTTTGGTATCCGTTGATACGGGCTCTCTGACTGAGAACAGAAAAATAAGCTGTAAGTAAAGATTACCAATGACAATAAACATGAAGTATGTGCATGAAGGAAAGTCGGAGTGAGAAAATGCCTTCAGGAAAAATGTTCCAGTAAGTAATGGCAGGCCAAAAGGAGTCTAGGTTCAAACTGAGCTAAAGTTGGATGAAAGATTTCTTCACCTGACGTCACAGCCTCAGGCAGGAAACTATTCTTAGCACTGCATTGATATTTAATGTTTAAGTACCTCTTTCATGTTAGTTTTACGAATGTCAGGGAAAACTGCATGAAAAGGAGAGACGCCAATCCCAGAATTAACTTCCTATCATTTTCCTTACAGTAAGCATCACAGGGATTTGTAGATATCACCAATCACAGAGGGGCCATAGTGGAGCAGAAGACTGCAGAAAACTTTCAAAAGGCTTTAAAGCAACTATGTCATAAATGAATGATTAATGTAAACTGGAAACTTACAGAACTTTAATCAGAGAACATGTAGCACAATATTTTGAACTCACAGTTAAACCTTAAGTTTCATTATCAACTACTGTGAATGACCATTTAAGGTTTATTTCATACACTTGATCCTTAGTCGAGAGTCGTTGTCTAGTCCATGTTAGGGTTATATGAAGCCTGCAGCAGAATGTGGCGTTTGCATCGTGACTGTCCTCCCAGGATAACCTACAGGATCTGTTTCACAGGTGTTTGCTTGGTGGCAAGTTGTTTAAAATTCTTGAAGACATTTCACTTCTCACCGGAAAGGCTTCATCAGTTCTAACTCAAAATGGGGAGTCATTAAGTCGTTGACATTTTACGGGTCATTGAAACCATCTGTGGATGGTTGTCCCATCCTGCCATCATGTCCCATCCTACCTTGAGTTAGAACTGATTACGCATTTTAGATGAGATGTGAAAAATCTTCAAGAATTTGAAGTCCAGTCGCCACATTTGGGTTAACTATGACCTGGATGGCTGTGAATGTCTACAGATCATACAGGATCTGTCATGTCGGCAGTGCTCAAAGGCAACTCATAGAGGGTTGTTCACCAGGTTGTCAGTGTTACATCCAGCTGCTTCCAAAGGCGAGCTGAGATTGCCTGTGAATACATTTTATCATCTTCAGGCATGTAGACACCTGAGCTGGGATAATATGTGTCACACACTACTGTACACTGTGCTTGGCACAAGGACTCTGAAACATGTATTATTTAACCTAGATGTCTAAAAACATTTCAACTTTCAAACCAGATTTAACAAATACAGTTTGAAACCATTCTCACTGAGATACAAGTCTAATGCCTTGAATATCATCTGTTTTGGCACCTGTGATATACTTATGTCTGCACACTGTGAATCTGCCGTTTATATAAATCATGTCAGAACTAGTAATGTGTTTTATCATGGTTGTTTCCTCTATGTCTCCTGTGGTCCCTGCTCCTCCAGATAAATTTTATCCCTCTCTCAGCTCTGCAGGAACTGAAAAAAAAAACCTTCCAGCATCATCTGCACTCAATCAGAATAATTATCCCAAGAAATGCACGGCAGAGCCCGTGAGAGGTGAGGGGAATGAAGTACAGAGGCTATTGGCAATCACCTCTCTCCAGTCATTATTAGTCATCTCTCTGCTGTTTTGGAAGAGCACCCAGACGGCTTGGGAGGAAGCCATGTGCAGCTGACAGACAAGCAGACAGACAGAAAAGGGCCTGATGTGACTCCGGTGCCCAGAAAGTATCAGCGAACTCTTATCCACAGATTTTAAAAAACACTGATCTTGTCACTCTGAAGATGTGTAAGCTTTTAAAAAATCCCCAAGCACCCAGAAAACACCTTTTTGGTTCTTCATTAAAAAACCCTCCAGGAGGATGAGGCTTTTGGGTCCTGTCAGGATTTGTGAATACTTCCTAGAGGAGGGTTTTGTGGAACATTGTGGGGTTCCTGTTGCAAAATAGCTTTGAAATCAAAAAATCCTCAAAGCCCTCTAACTTTTTAAAGCAGACAAAAATAAGACACTGATTAGACTCCAGTGCCCATGAAGGATCAGTTTTATGAATGTTCTGGCAGCCCTGTAAGTCCACAGGGGGCTGGCAGCTGTCCTCAGATGAATATCTCTGTTTTGAATTTCTGATTCACCCCTGTTTTTTGCACTTGTCTCTGATCCAAAGGTTTTAAAAGGCTGAACTCATTACTTTAAGGTAGAGGAGCTTTTCTAAAAATCCAAAGACTGTTGAAGTAAGTATGTACTTCAGCTCTAAAATATGAATTTATGCTGCTGAAGTTCCACATGGCACATTCTAGGGTTTCCCCATGTTTGCCTAAAAGACAGCTAACCCTGTAAAGTGCATAGGTACCTAAGCTGTGTAGAGAAAAGCTAGAGCGTCTGCACACTGGATTATAACTTCTAACAGAAATATACTGAAATAACATAAACTGCAGGATATACTGAATATAGACACTCAATTTAACTATTCGTCTATTCAGAAAATTATTATATTCGTTCATAAATTTTAACTCAGGTGTAATGGTTTGTGGGTTTTTTTCACACTTTTCAGTGATAGGGGAACAATTGGATTCAAACCAATTTTCACCTAAGGATTAAAAACTTCTTTGTGTTTTTATGTCCCCATGCACATACAAGCTGCTTCATGTTGATCTGTTTTCTACTATGACAGTAAATAAGGTAATTTTGCAATAGATATAGTTGTTAAGTTTAATAAATAAACTTAGCTGGTAATGTTTATCTTCTTGTGTGTTTGTATGTTAACATTTGCTAATTGTTACCAAACTGAAGTACAACTGAGGCTAAAGCCAAATAATTGGTCACCTGATCATGCACTAATTCCAAGTCATCCTGTGTGGGCATTTCATGACTATGAACCACAAAATGATGAGCCAATAATGGTGATGTGACTTAGCAGCACAGTCATAGATCATGCAGCTCGTTTATACATGCAATACTGCAAAGCAGTGTATGAAGTCCCGTGTCTTAATCAAAATATACAGCAGTCAGACAAAATAAATACAGATGAGACTTCAGTGCCCGTGAACGATCAGGGTTTTCACGATCCTGGCACCAAAACAAGGCCACAGTGGACTGGCAGCTGTGCCCAGATGAATATTAGCTCAGGGTTTTGGATTTCTAATATGTCAACCCTGAAATCTGCACTTGTCTCCAATCCAGTGAATTTAAAACACTGAACTGATCTTTGTAAAGATAGGAGTCCCCTGGAAAATCAAAAACAATTGAAGACAACTGTGGCCGGCACGTACTGTAACTGTTCCTGATAAGTAACAGCCCCGTAGAAAGAGAGAGTCCCTGTCAGGGAAACAACTGCGTTGGTTGTTTGTTCATATGACTCAAAATGACCTACAGTATGTTTAAATTTAGCAAATATGCAGCATTCAGCAGATCCAACCTATGTTTCTGATCAATAGCACTTTGTGCATCATTCATATAGTTCTGCAAAAAATGTGCACCCTCTGTCAAATTTGTATACACTGGTTTGTTCTTGGGACAGACACTCCAACGTCAAGGGGTTCTTTAAGAAACATTCTGCGGTTTCCCATTGATTGCATTCAAGCAACCTTTAAAATACAAAAAAAACTATTGTGAGACTACAGCACCCATGGAGTTTCGGAGTTCTGGCTCTATGACAACTCCTGTAGGGACTGGCAGTCTTGCCAGTGTTTTTTGGATGTCTTCTATTTCAGTCCTGAGATCAGTTCTTGCCTCTGATCCAGAAATGTTTTAATACAGAAGTGGTCACTGTTAAAAAAGGAGTTTCTGAAAGGGAAATCTAGCCGATGAGCATTTGGGTTTTCCTATTGGTTACCTTAAAGAACCTTCGCCTCAGAGCAAATGTTTGATTAGTTGATCATCAGAAAATGAATCGTGATCGTGTTCTCTAGCAAGAATTGCAATTTCTGTTTCTAAGTTCTCAAATGTGATGAATGGTGTCACGTATAAGAGCAAACATCCCACAGCTGAATGGTATTGGTTGAGGACTGTTGTTCTGGTAAATAAAGTAAAGTGAATACACCTTCTTATGGAAATTATAACAGGATTTTTTTCTGCCATTTTGAACACAACATAAAAAAGAGAAAAAGATTAGTTTAGTTTAGGATCGCCAAGAAATGTTTACATACCTGGTTAAAGAGCTCCTCATATAGTGTGTTTGACTTGTCCACCTGAGAATCCACTGCATCTACATCCCACGTTGTTATACTGTTTCAAAACACAGGTAAGAGGTCGGGTTGAACACGGTAAGATAACTGCACAGGTTCATGTTGTCAAGTGTTTAGAGCTGATATCTAGCGTGTATAGATTCATCATAGTGCTACGTATATGTTTCAGTAAAAAAGTGGAAAATGACACAAAATTCTTTCAGAAATAGTTTTGATGCTGTTTCTATTTCTCACCTGTTACAGCACTCAGGGTCCTGCAGGGAGCAAATGAGGCTCTGTGTTAGACCGTTATCATGTGAACTTATCTTCAGTTTCTCAGCCTTCTTTTGCAGCTTGTTGACCTGCTGGAGCAGGGTTTCTCTCTCCTCCATGAGACAGTCTTTGAATCTGCAGAAATATAAATTTACATCCTTGTAATTTGTTGCTGCAGTATGCAGATAGTTCACAGAGACGCCAGTAGAGCTCACTGTGTACACAGCAACACGGCACGGTTCTCTCACCCTTCCTGTTCAGCCTGTACACTTCAGACTTCCGTTACAACTCGGACCAGTGCCATCTACA